>ML806007.1:26644-39394 GCA_009831015.1 Picea engelmannii | reverse complement strand
TAAAATGCATATTTATTCTCTATTTCATGCAACACTAGCATGATAGCATAAAACATGCACACATTTCTGAAATCTCATAAAAGGAAAGTGTTGTGATTTATGATAACTTATATGTAATAACTTTTAACAAACACACATGTAGTACAATAATCATGGGTCATGCCACACTACCAAATGTTTCAAGGGCTCATGGACCTGCCATTAGATATGGGCACTAGTTTAATATGACACAACTTGAGTTTTTTTACACCATTGATAGGTTTGTGGGCCTTGTGGATGATGGTTTTGGGATGAAAAATACAATCATGGGGCCTAAAACATGTTTCTAAAGCTCACAAGCCATGCATGGGCCCTAATTAACCACCAAGGCAAGGCATGTAAAGAGAATTTTTGTCTTACAAATTATTTATAGGAAATATTTTTAGGTTTTTAAGGCCCTAGCTATACTTCATCATTCTTTAGTCTAGTTCAACACTAGCATGGTAGCATAAAAAATGAACACATTTTTAGATATCGATAAAAAGGAAGTGTTGTTATTTATGGTATCTTATATGTAGTAATTTTCCACAAAAACACATGTATTATAATAAGAATGGGTCATGCTACCCTCCAAATTGTTTTTAGGGATCATGGGCCATTCATTAGATATGGGGAAAAGTTGCACATGACACCATTTTGAGTTTTTCCACACCATGGATAGGTCTATGGGCCCTATTCATCATTGTTTGGGGATAAAAAATAAGGTCATGGGACCTAAAATATATTATAAATCTTGCAGGCCATGCATGATTCCCTAATTAACCACAAAATAGACCTTGTAGAGAAAACGTTTGGCTCACAAATTTGGTATAGTGACCATTTTAAGGTTTTGTGCACCAAGTATGGGTTTGAAGTCCCTAGATATAGTTTAGCGAGGAAAGCCGAGGTATTGGGTTCTAAAATACACTTTTAAGAGTCATGGCCATGTTGATTAAGGTTGTTTGTCATTGATGTCAACCCTTGAAGAAATCCCCGTAGCACAAAGGTTGGGTAATGGACCCAAGATTTCTTTATGTAAAGATGACTCATTGTTGTCTTGTCATGGTTGATAATAAGTACAAATGGATGAACTCCATAGTGGTCCCCTTATGGTGAAATCTCTCACGGGAAGACGCTTCACAGATCGAGTTATCCTAGAAGTTTGGTTAGAGAACCCATGCTTATTTGTGGAATAATGAGATGAACGCCAGTGACAATATTCTATATGGATAGTTCTTATCATTCCATTTCTGGTGGTATGTGGAACATCACATAAATCCTCATGGTTAGAGAGTTATGACCATGAGAAGTTGGAGAACCCCGGTTTGGGTAATGAACCCAAGTTTGTTTGATGGATAACAGTATGATTTTTGATATATTTTCAGGTAATACTATTCTATATGGATAGTACATGTCATTCAATTTCTCGTGGTATGTGTAACGTCACATAAATCCTCACAGTTTGAGAGTTATGGCCTTACGAAGTTGGGGGAGCCTCATATGTCATCTAGAAGCCCCAAAAGGTCAAAGTAGTCAAAGTGGTTTAAGAGATTTTAAAAGGTAAATAATAAAGTGAAGTGATGAGTGTACCATAATTCAAAGTGCATACAAAACAAATTAATTCAATAATAAATTTAATGGAGAAATTAGAAGTGGGTTAACCCTAAAATAAGGAAAGTGGACAAAGTGACCTAGAAGATGTTTTTAAGGAAGCTACTTGGAGAGTATAAATAAGAGGCAAGGATATATCATTTAAGAAAAAATCGAGAATATTGAATAACTATAAGTTTCTGAGGTAACCAAAGTATATCTAAGCCGAATTTCTAAGGAAAGTGAAGACAATAAGGTTGGAATTCAAGGAAGGATAAATTCTTTTGATGATGCTTTCTAAGGTATGTTTTTTCGAGGTTATGTCACCATTTTCGCAATAATTTTTTTCTAGAATAATTCAGACCATGCAATTTATATACCATTGAGGAAACATATCCAAGTGTTTGTGGTAAAAAAATCATCTTGTGGGTCGTTGTATTTTTGGAGTTACACTCCGTGGAAAATAGGGTTTGTGGCTAGTCGTAAAACTAGTCAAAAACAGGTGTTTCGGGTAAAAACGTCATAACTTCTCCATAACAGATCCAAATTCAGTAAGACCAAATGTGTTGGTTAGATTACATTCTTTAGTATTTTTTGCAACATTTTCATATCAATTCAACAAATATTATGTGTGGGGCATGCTTTACAATGTCTCTCTTTATAATAAGCCAGAATTCAAAAAGGTGTGCCATTTTTTCCATAACTTAGTTTATGACAGGTTACAAGTAGTGACACCTGGAGGAATTTCATAAAACACACTGAAGAACATTGTGTATCAGTTTCATATATTTATTCATTACAGGTACAACGTTATGATTATTTCAAGTTAGGGTTGTTGACTAATCCAAAACTAGTCTTGTGAGACTAAAGAAATATTTGATGAAAATGATAGTCTCTTATTGTTAAAGTTAAGGAAGGTTAGCAGGTATGTGATCATATAAACCAGGTCTATTGAAAAGTTACATATCATATCTTTATGATGAAATTGATGAGGGATTTTGGTTGAGGTACAAGTTGGGTACATGGTTGAGACAAGTAGTTGATGAGTTGGTACATACATGAGGTGTATAGTTGATTATGTTGGTACATATTGATGAGTCATAGTTGATTAGTACTTGAAACATGATTGATACATACTTGGTACATGGTTGGTTGCACTTGTTTATGGTACAGGTTGATTATAGATTGTTTGGTACAGGTTGGTGCATGGTTGATGCACTTGTTTATGGTACAGGTTGATTACAGATTGAGGTATACGTTGATGCATGTTGATGCATGGTTCAATTTTATTGGTACATGCTTAAAATGGTATATCTCACAATGATAGTGTGATAGTGATTCCATCATTCTACTTCTACTTAAGGGCGGTTGGATGGGGAAAGGACAAGTGGTTGTAGCCACCTTCTGGTTGTAGCCAGGGAACATAGAGGGTTGTAGCCTCCTTCTGGTCATAGCTAGAGAATTGGGGAGGTGGGGCTTCCCTCAGGTTGTATCCTGAGAAACTAGGAGGTTGGAGCCTCCTTCTAGTTGTAGCTGGAAAACAAAGGAAGTTGGTGCTTCCAATGAATGTAATTATTCAAGACATATAAGATACAACATTATGTGGTTTTCTCCCGATTTGGGTTTCCACATAAAACACTGGTGTATTGTGTATGTGTGTGATTGTTCATTTCTTATTTCTCATTATTGGATAATAATTATATATTGATATAACACTTGGATTATTTGGAGAAAAAATATTATAATTATGCTATTATTGATTCACCCCCCCTCTCAGTAATCCAACAGGCTCATGCACGAGTCCCTAAATCACGTCAAATGTTGGGTAGATGAAACATTTTATCTGCAAGTGGGATATGGGAACCATGCCAAGGTTTTTCACACAAGGGCTAACTCTCAATTCCTTGACCATGGTCAATGGAAAAATCCTAATATCTAAGGCCATAAGATATTCTTTAAGAGAGTAAGGAACATGCATTGCGTCCTAAACCAATGCACATATTGTGTAAAGGGAATATCTTACATACAATAAATATATTGGAACAATTCCAAGGTTTTTCACATAGAGGATGGGTATAAAGAACCTAGCCATGGTTAAAGAAAAATTCCTAGGGTTCTAGACCATAAAATTGTTGAGTTTTCAACAAGATAGGTTAATCATGTAGTTCATTTCAATTTGCATTTGTGTTAACCATAAACAAGAATGTTGCAGCAACCAAGATCACAAGAAGAAACACCATGTACAAGAGCACAAGAAGTATCTTGGGAAACAATTATTAACAAGGGAAGAATCCAAATCCTTTGCTACATTATTCAAGAGAAGACCTTCACCAGTAAGATAAACCCTAGCATACAAGAGGGTGCTCAAACCCTAGAACTCTAGCAATCTTTGGAATCTTTTCCAAAGAAATGTACTTGCTTAAATTTTCAAACTCACATGAAGGATATGATTTCACAATGGGGAATATTTCTTTACTTATATTGGAATTGCCCTATCAACAAAAGTGTTTATTGGCTCAACATGGCCGACCTCTCTAAGTCACATAATAATAATAATAATAATAATTATAATTAATATGAACCACATTAATTATATTTTACATTTATTATTAATCACATTAAGGTGGGGCTGACCTCTACCCTTTACATAACAATTAGGGTTACAAAAAGGTCTAACTCTTGAACAATATATAGCAAAGGATCTGATATACCCACTAGTGCTCATCCAGTAGGGGCACATCCATAGGGATGTCATATCTCTGGTTCATTGCATTACACAAAAGAACCAGATCTTCACACGTTCACATGTGCTTGTCCGTAGGCACGTTGACTTTACAAATCTTCTTTCCCACTGCCTCACATAGGAGAATCATTTGGAGTCTTCTCATCAACTCTTCTTCTCAGAGGAGGCTAATACATCATCTTCATTTCTGTTCACATGACAAGGGACCCAACACTTTTCGATTTCACAGGTTCACCTTTTTCTCAGCCACGGGAACATCTAACTCAATAGATTTCCTTTCCCACTGGATAATCATATGGAGTTCTTCTCAACTCTCTGAATGGATAAGGTCATCTCTATGTTCCTATCTCTGTCTTAGGCAGGAACCACATACCCTTCCTAGGGGCTTTCTCTCAGGTTTTTAAGTTGAGAGAAAGACTCACATAGTTGCAATGATCCACATCTCACAGGTTTGTCAGAAGCTTGTGAAGCCTTACCACTTCGCACACTCAATGGTACATACTCTGCTTCTGTGGTATTCAAGGACACAAAAATTTCATTTCTTTTTTCATTAGGAAACCATGGCAACCTTCATGGTAAGAACATCAACCGGATTTTCTCGTCCAATCCATTGTACTTTCTGCTCAATATGAATCAACATATCCTGCAAACTCAAGTTCACACTAGAGTCATATCTCATTCCATATCCAACTATACTTTGTATATATCTAAATACATGTTTTGTTGTTGTCTAGTGAGTCTATCTTGATTGACACATGAAATGACTAAACACACTCACTACATGGCATGAATCAATTCTGGTGTTAACCAGATACATCATTGATCTAATCAACTGTGGATCAATCTCATCTAAATCATGATCAATATTTTTCTTTAAATTGATCAAGGTGGATTTTGCATTCTTTTCATACTGAACTTCTTTAATATTTTTACTGTATATTTTCATTGAATTAGGAAAATATCATTGGTATTTTTTCATACTTATTGTACCAAGAAGTAGTGCATCATACTCAGATTCTTCATCTCAAATTTAGAAGTCAAGGATTACTTGTATCCAACAACAAGGATTTCTAAATAAGTCTCCAAAATCAGGTTCTCATCATCAAAACTGTAACAATATACGTTTGGATCAGTAACACACTTGATGAAATCCAAACTCATCAAGAATCTGTCTATCTGATATAGTTTCCAACTCATGGATGGTATTACGGATGGAAGAGTATTGGGTTTACTGGATCAAGTGTCTCATCATAGAGAACTCCCTCTATTTGTGAGAAACCTCTAGGTAAAGATCTATTTTTTTATTTCTTGACACTTCCATCAGTTGCATGCTTGATCTTATAGATCCACTTGGAAGTTATCACAGAATTCCCTTCTGGTCCCTGAATAATATCTTATACATCATTATTTAAGATATATTGGTATTATTCTATTATGGGATATTTCCATACCTGTTCTCATGTTGATTCTCTAAGAAAATTAGGCTTGGCATCAATGAAGTGGCTCATGACTGAAGGACAGCTTGAAAATATCTTTTCCTTTCTCGAGATGTGCCTTGAAAGGCTTGTATGTTTCTCTACCTCTTGCGCAGTGAGTCTAGGTAGGTCTTTTATGCCCTATTGCAACATCTGTGAACATATTAACTGGAGAACCTGGATCAACTGGAGTAATGTATGTCTCCCTCTAAACCGTTGAAGGGGGAGAAGGTTTTGTCTCACTGTCAATCTCCATCTGAGATTCTATGGGTCTTTAAAATACTATCTCTTTATCAAGTAAAATGTTTTCTTCTTGTCTCAATTTGTCTCTGACTAGGGGTGTCAATCTGGCATGTCTTTGAAGATTCATTGTATCCTTTCTCTCTAAAGGATCCATATTTGAATTATTCTCTATGGGTACATGAAACTACACTAGGCACCTAAATAACTTGACGTGTTTAATCTCAAGCTTCATTATGGTGAATACTTTTTGTTCTGCACATATATTGTGTCATGCATGCTTCTACCCATGGAATCCTAGAAGGATTTTGATCATGCATTATAGCATTGATTTTCTCAATGATGGGTCTATTCTTCCTCTTCCTCAAACAGTTTTGACTCCCTCTAAGTCAAGTGACTCCCTATGAAGGATAATCATTTTTTTTTCTTGTTAGCCTATCTGGAACAAGAAAAAAAAAAGAACCAACACAACAATATCTCCTAAAGGAGAATAATGAGTACATCTCTAGAATCAAAACAATTTAAGGAATGTTTTCACAATTGCAACACCTACTTGTAATGTAGAAAAATTATAGAAATATAGGTTAGAGGAATGACAATTACAACAATCAAACCTGGATTCTTTAATTTGCGTGTTTCTTTCCTCCTAATGCACTAAGTTCCCTCTTGATCCATGAGTTCAACAAAGGTTCCTTCCACCTGCAATTTTGCTCATGACAATGATGCAAATAATATATACAAATGCATACCTGAGGATGCTGATATGATTTATCCAATGGATCTTGGAGGATCTCTATCCTCTGAGATTTTTATGAAGAAGATAGTCACAGTGTCACCTTTTGTCATCTTTGTTATTTTGAATTTGTTCCTTCAATGTAAGGGCTTGAGTAGGTGTTTGGCTTCCTTTTCCTCACATCATATTCCTTCCATTCATTGATAGTTGTCACTGGTGAACCCTTTTGTATTACCCACAATAAGTCTTCCTCTAATGTATTGTCTTCCAAGAACTTGAAATTGCATAATCCATCAAGATTATCTTTCATCATAGTTTTGTTCATCATAATTTTAGATTCTTGACAACCCTTTGTCAACTAGGAAAACATTGGTGAGCTTAAGAGCTCCTTCAATGAGTTGCATAAACATTAAAACTCAAATTTCTGTAGAAATTAAACCTTAGAAACCCTAGGATCAAAATTTCAAAATACCTGGAATTTTGATTTGAAGATCGTTCGAGGTGCGCTGAAGGAGTCCATACACTCATGTGAAAAACTTAGTCCCAACTTCCAAGTATTAAGGGTTGAAACTTAGAAAGAAGGAGGGTCATACATAATTTATTGGAACCCTAGGAGGGTCATACGGTTTCTACAAAAGTGAGAGAGAATGGTTGGAAAGTACTTTTGCAATGGGATCTTCAAGACCTATGCTCTGATACCATGTTCAGTTTTCAATAAGCTAGGTTAAGCGTGTAGTTTAGTTCAATTTTCATTTGTCTTAACCATAAATAAGAATGTTGCAGAGACCAAGATCACAAGAGGAAACACCATGCACAAGAACACACGAAATACCCTGGGAAACCCTTCTCAACAAGGGAGGAAAACCAAACCAAATCCTTTGCTATATTCTTCAATAGTAATACCTTCAACACCAATATAAACCCTAGCACACAAGAGGGTGCTCAAACCCTAGAACTCTAGCGCCCAAAAGAGGTGCGCACTTTTTCCCAAAGAAATGTACCTTCTGAAATTTTCAAACTCACATGAAGGATATGATTTCATAATGGGGAATATTCCATTACTTATATTAGACTTATCCTATCAACAAAAGTGTCGATTGGATCAATATGGTCGACATCTCTAAGTGAGATAATAATAATAATAATTATTATTATTATTATTAATATTAACTAGATTAATTATCTTTTACATTTATTATTAAACACATTAAGGTGGGGCAGACCTATACTCTTTACATAAAAATTAGGGTCGCAGACAGGTCTGACTCTTGAAGAATATATAGCAAAGGATCTCATACACCCACTAGTTCTCATCCACTAGGGGAACATCCATAGGGATTTCATATCTCTCGTTCACTGCATTACATAGAAGAACCAAATATTCACACATTCACTTGTTCTTGTCCACAACAACGTCCACTCTACAGATATTCTTTCCCACTACCTCACACGGGAGAATCATCTGGAGTCTTCTCGTCAACTGTGTTGCTGAGAGGAGGCTAATACATCATGTTCATTTATGTTCACATAAGGATGGAACCAACACTTTGGGATTTCACACGTTCACCTTGTGTTCAGCCACAGGCATGTCTAACTCAATAGATTACCTTTCCCACTAGATAATCATCTGGAGTTCTTCTCAACTCTCCGAATGGAGGAGGTCATTTCTACGTTCCTAGATCTGTCTCAAGCAGGAACCACATACCCTTCTTAGGGTATTTATCTCGGGTTTGTAAGCTGAGAGAAACACTCACATACTTGCAATGATCCACATCTCATAGGTTTGTAAGCTGGAGAATGTCTCACATAGCTGCATTCATCAACAAAAACATGGCTCCAGAGATCATGGGCCATGCACCAAGACCTAAAATACCTTAGATACTAACATAACACAATATTTAAATGAAAAAATTGGCATAATAGTAAGCACCCTCCATCATTATCAATCTGATATAATTAATACATTTATAAAGAAAAATGGAAGGAGATACAAAATAACCCACCTTAATAAAGGAGTTTTAAAGAAATCCCATGCAAAGAAGCTTTGAAAATGATAAAAATAATCAATATAATTAATATATTAATTAAAAAATATATGCAAAGGAATTTCCTCCTCAAAGGTCATACATTCAAATCTAGAATGGGGTAGGGTATGTATATCTGGTTGGATGTCTCACATATAAGAGGATCTCATTTTGTCGAGAAACAATGCCTAGTATGTGGGAGATGTTCATGGAACACAACACATTAAAATAATAATAATAATAAAATTATATATATATATATATATATCTATCTTAAAATTAATGAAATTGTCCCTAAGGTGTAGGACATTCAGTGATGGAGTGTATTGTTAAGAAACTATGTGATGTTA
The DNA here is from genome assembly GCA_009831015.1 of Picea engelmannii. Classification (NCBI taxonomy): domain Eukaryota; kingdom Viridiplantae; phylum Streptophyta; class Pinopsida; order Pinales; family Pinaceae; genus Picea; species Picea engelmannii. The sequence goes on along the minus strand of ML806007.1, from coordinate 30,221 downwards.
AAGTCACTTGTTCGAAACGTGTGGGACAAAAAATCCAACTATGTGAAAGGTTGGTGTGGCTTAAGACGGGTGCGATCCTCGGGTGATTTTGATGGATTATATTCCCCTGAGTCGTGGTTTCTCAACCACATGCTAGTTCCGCAGTCACAAACAAACTAGAAAACAAAAAAAAATAATGAAATATTTTAATATATTATAAAATATATACTGGTTTTATTTTTTTCTATTTTGGTTTTCCCTAGATTCAATTAGTATATCACTAAAACAATGTATTGGTTGCATGGTAATATATTAAAAAATATATTAATATATTAAAAAATATATCAATATTTTTTAACATGTTTTATAATATTAATAATTTTTAGTACTTTAATACTAGTATTAAACCATCATAGATTCATCTTAATCTCAGATATATCAAGTCCACAGAGGGATATAGATTTGATCCCTCGATGCTTATAAATCCGTGATTAAGATGAATCTATGTTGGTACACCAATTTGGTGTTTAAATCTTAATTAAAACAAAATTTGATGTTTGGTTTGGCTATGACCTTCAAATCTTTGAAATAAATTATTTTTATTATATTATATTAATAAAAAAAATAAAAAAACATAAACATTTGTTATTATTATATTATATTAATAAAAAATAATAATAAAATGAATATATAGATGTCATTAATTGATGGGAAGTTATATAATTAATAAACCATTAATAAGAAATACTACGATTTGAGGGTGTATATATACCCGAGGGAATATTAAATGCTATAATTAAAGAATTTATAAAAACAATGGTTTGCAATAAAAAAGAACCCACCCAAATAAAGGTGTTTAAGAAAAAAACATATGAAAATAAGCTTTAATAAAGATTAATGTCCTTTAATAAATATAAGAACCTCACAATGTGAGGGTTCAAAATGTTGTTTAGGAGCTATATTAAAGTGTCGATAGTTTCCCTCGAATGGGGTGTTACTTGGGAACAAGTGTCCAAGTGGAGTGGACGATGCCTACTAGCGCAGTACTAGCCACGTGACTGAAGCATGCACCTCCCCTCCTCCCACACTATGAATATGTGCAATTGTCACTCCAGCCAGAGCTCCATTTACTGTTTGAGCATGAACCCCCATGTCTCCTCGTCCGATCAATGAAGTTGTATTTATGGTGGTCACCTCTATGTGTGTGCATCTTCTCTCTAAATCTTTTTTCATATCATGCTAATCCTCGACTATTCCATTAGTTTTTCCTCTTCCTAGTAGAGCCACCACTCGATCTGCATTCCTCCTTGGTCCTCTCCTTCTTCATTAACCAACACTTCATGCCTTTATTCCTTCTCTTTTCTTCGGTCATGCCTCATATTCAGGGAAAATCCAAGTGGGGTTGTGCATGGTATCAAAATATGCCTCACATGGCCATCCGACCACAACATACCCCACCATCGTTGCATAGCTCTTTGCCTTCTTCACCTTACTCCTCTAGCTAGTCCTCTCAGAGCCAAACTGGCCTCCCACCTTTGTCTTCTCCATGGGCCTGCAAAGTCAAGTGGTTCAACCTTCTGGGGAATTCATTGGGTTTTTCTCCTAGACCTTGTTCATCCCATCGAATTCACCATAGAATTCTACTTTGGAGCCACCACCTGTGCATCCACCCCATACCATGTTTCATATGGAATACACCTCCATCCACTGGGAGAAACCACTGGAACAACCACACTCCCCCTTGGAATGGGCCTCCTGCACAAAGTTTCAACATGGCATGGAAATTCTATAATACCTATCATTCGCGGTCCGCAAGGATGTGGACGACTTACGATTCCATATAGAAATTTTGGACAAGAAAGGGACACAAAATCTTCAAATGATTTACAGTCTGCAAGGCCCTTGACACTCCCTAGACCAGGCCTCCAATGCACCAATGACCTCAGTGGTGGTCTTGGCTCTGGTTCTCCAAATTCCAGCAGTGGACAACTTAGTGGAGGTCTTAGCTTCGGCTATCCAGGTGCCAACAATGGACAACTTAGCAAGCAACAATTTGTCTCTATGCATTATGACACCTCGACATGTGTGAGACTGCATGGCATGTTTTTTGTTTTGTTTATGCTTCGAGAAGTGTAATTTTGGATATTTCTTTTTTTTCATGTGATAAGTTAGTCCTAGTTTTTATAGAAGGTCAGACATATATGAACAAATTAGTTTCCCCACGGGGAGATTATGTTCCAGATGATTAAACCCGGGGTCTTTTTTGGTTTTGGAGGTACTTCCTGAATTGGTTTCCCTCTGGTGAAATTTAGCATTCACAGTCTTTGAACACTCATGACTCTACTATAATTTTTATTTTGAAAGGTAATTTACACATACTTATGTAAAAAAAAAGTGTTGAGAGTTGGGATTTTATAGTCTTAAATTGAATTGTGGTCCTGGAACCAATACTAGGGGTGAATTTTTAGCACTTTGGATTATCATGTTCTTTTAACATTTTAAAGAGATTAAAGTTTTACAGTTAGTCGGTGACTCAAAGGTAATAGTTGACTGGGTTTCCTTTAAAAACAATCTGCATGTGAGTAATCTACAACCTTGAATGTCAAAAAATTGACAATTGAGTGGAAACTTATAGCATTTGAAAGCCCACCATATTTACAAGGAATACAAAAAGGAATCCTATTAGTTATCAAAGAAGGATTTACAATTGGAAATTATGTTATTTTATGCAAAAGGGACAAGAATTCATACATAGCATTTTAAAACAATGACAATTCTATAAACTTTTTTAGTAAAAAATGGAAGACTATGCTCTGTTTATAAAAATATTTTTTTAAGGATGGCTTTGTATTTTGATACTGTATGTCATACAGGTTTTGGATATGTAAAAGGATTGAGATCTGGAAAAATAAAATATGTTTTTTCTTTATAAAAGAGAAAACTATGTTTACAAGTTTTTTTTTCTATTTGGAAAAACAAAAGATAAATTTCCTTCAAAATAAAGTAAGGAATAAGTAAAGTAACAAATGTAATGAATATATTAATTAAAAAATATCATGAAAAAGTATTTCCTCCTAAGAGGTTATATGTTTAAATCTAAATGAATAGATGTAATTAATATGTTAATTAAAATGACTTTATGAAAATGTATTTTCTCCTAGAAAGTTATATCTACAAATCTAAAAAGGGTATCATATGCTCATCTCCATAGACTTTAGTAGCCAAATAGCTAAGAGAAGGGGTCCCTTATGTCGTAAACAAGGGATTCAGATACACCAATGTGATGTTTCATTCATCTATGACCTTAAAATTAGGTTTATATTATTAAAAAATAATAATGTAGTCTAAAGGTTCTACATTTTGCACTTTTCCTATGAATGAAATGTAATTAGGAATTGTTGGTATTGCAGATTTGAATTGTTAGAGTAATCATAGTTTTTTTAGTGTTTTTCATGGCCCTGAATTTATTTGTGCATTAAAAAATGCAATTTAAGCAATAGAAAAAAAAACAAATAAATATTACAACAATATCAGAAAGCTCAATATTTTACTAGAGGGAATTGAACCCAAACGGAGAGGATAAAAAATGTTCCTTTCA
>ML806006.1:171809-186186 GCA_009831015.1 Picea engelmannii | reverse complement strand
GTGTGACAATTATATTGTGGTGAAATTTTAATTCATGTCATCTCGTATTGCATGTTCTATGACTCCAGTGTTCAATTACAAGTCTTCTAAATCCTACAACTAGGTATTTACAGTGCAATTGGGAGTCTTCTTTCTCACATCCCTAAATTGTAGTCTTTGTCACTTTCATAACTTTGTACTACATGTTTCAACAAACACAACACCTTTGTCTTGTCTTGTTTGCAACTTTGCAACCTTAAGAAACCATCTTACCATTTTGGGGTTGCAAGATTATGTCTTGATATAAATATTATTTCTACCACATTTTCACAAACTACTTTCTTTTAGTTGGTGTAACTTGGGACTCCAATGTAATTATGATTTTATTTTTAGTTGTTGTTTATAAAATTCATACAAACCACCCCACTTATATGGTTTCAATCATCATAGTTTACTCACGTCTTTATTCATAATGATGTGAGTGATTTTGACACTCTTTAAATCACCTTCTCCAAAGAAAAAGTGAAAGTAAATGAGGAAATGTCATTAATTCACCTTTGCATGTCATATAGAGAAGGTGGACCCTTTCCCTATACAGGAGGCAAACTTTGCTATCAATAAAAAGTAGTAACCTTGTGGTTATTATCTTGATCATCACCAAACCCTTTTTGTGATCCTTCAAGGAAGGTAGGAGTGGCTCATATTCCTTTCAGTTGTACTATGTTCCTTGTAGTACTATGTTCCTTGTAATCACATCAAGGCATGTTGTGTCCCCTTTTAAGCTTGCAACTTTCTTGTGATTCCATATGGGGGGTGGAGGGCCTCTCAACTTTGAAAGCTTTTTTGTGTGTCTTTTCAATTTTTCCTATTAGGATTCCCATATATTTCACAATATATGCAATTTTGTTTCAAACATTATATGTGTTATCACTTCATAAATTGTTTCTGGCTGAGCAAACAAATCACAGAGGTAACCACAAACTAGCCCTTCTAATCAAAGCTAGCCCTTCTAATCCAGAGAGAGCTCTCTCTCTCTTCAAATCAATCATTGAAAAGATTGATTTGGAATTTCGTCCAAATGCTAGATCTCTAAGGAAAGATTGAATTTATAGAGTTTGTGGCAAGGTGGGCAAAAAGACCACTGGGCAATGGAGTCAAAATGGGAGATCAATGATAATTTGATGGGCACTTGGTTAATTGAAAGATGACAACCTCAGAGGCAAGGTAGAAAACTCCCATTTACACATTTAAATGTCATTGTAGATGAAGTTTACAAAGAAAATGAACAACCCCTTGGGGCATCTATCAAGGATGAATCCTAGGGTGATTGTAGAAGAAAGGATATGAAACTATATATAACAGAGCACCAATTTTAGGTGAATTTTTCCACATACACCTCACTGAATCTTTAAAGAAGAAATTCACATACAAAATTTACTAAATTAATTAGAACACATAAACATGAGAAACACAAGCATAAAAGGAAATAATCACAGGAATCTCTTATATTAGCTTACAGGGGCTTCTAGTCCAAACAAAATTTCATTAATCTCCAGAAAATGTTTTCAATATTCAGTCAATGAAAACTCTCATACACTCCTAGCCAACCCTGAGTTGTTGTAGCTCCATCAAATATATACAAAAATATTTGTGTAACTTGCCAAATTCGAATTCAACTGTTATCCTAAGATTATCTACAGTTACATATATTTTAGCAACAAAATCTTCAACAAACTGCTACAAGGAAGGAGTCAACATTGACTCATTAATTACATCATAACCACTTGACAAAAAAGGTGTTTGAATCCTTGATATGGTGATGTTTGACCTCGGTGCTCGTTGAAGATGACTTGGCACCTCTTCTAACTTGTCCATGCTGATCTGGACACATTTTGGACGCTATGTCGTAGTTGCGCAACAACGTTGTTGCCCAATAGTAACCTACATGAAATCTAGCTTGGTGGATTTCTGGAAAATAGGCCTCAAAGATCATTACATATCTTCCAAACCATGATATTTGTACAAAAACTAAGAGAGGTTTTTGTTATTGGGTCTGTTCTTGAAAAAAACCTCTTTGGGTTTTCAAAAATTCCTCTCCATATTCTCGAAATATGCACCCAAAGATGATGACTAAAATAGGAAATCATTAAATGCTTAAATCTGGAAAAATGGGTTGTAAAGATTCATTCAAATATCTCAAAATATGACACGTGTTTCAAATATGAGAGAGGTTTTTGTTATTGTGTCTGTTATTGACGAAAATCTCTCTGGGTTTTTCAAAACTCCTCTCCAGTTGTTCATAAAGTGATCTTGAAGTTGACCACTAAAACATTCATTTGCGCAGTGTGATTGAAATTGAGGGTTTTGCAAGGGCAGATTGGTGGGATTGATGTTGAAGGGATTTAGCATAAAAAGTGAACTTAATTTGAACCCAAAAAACAAATAAAACCTTCCTCGATAATCATTAAATGCACAGGTGGATGCTTTGACAGTTGCGCAACATGTTTGCACAACGAATGTCTTTTTGAGTTCTTCTTCACCTTTTTGAATCTTGATTGATGATTGAAAAATGTTCACTGATAGATTCATACTCATGATGATGATAGTTATCTTTGAGACCACTCCATTGGTCTTTCAAAACATCATTTTCTTCCATTCGTCCTCAAAACCCTAATATGCCTCAAAATTGCAAAATGGAAGCCAAATGACAACTGAATGAAAACCTGCTTAAACTGATGCAATTATGGTGGTTCTTTCATCATCATCCAATATATCAAACCTCCAAATCAAACTAACAAGATAGAACCTCATTGTGCTGCCCAAAAATAAGACTAAGATAGTTGCGCAGCAAGTTTGCTACGCAATTGTATCTTTCAGAATTTTCGCAGCAAGGGCTTTTTGACTCTTTGACCACCTTTTTTACTCCAACTAATGCATGGTGAATGTTTGTTGATGAAATTGACTAGAGCTTGACGAGGGGAGTTAAAACTGTTGCAAAAACAGCAAGAGGCCAAGGGATCTAACAAAGAGCAAATTTACATGTGATAACAATATGCATGTTATTGAAGAAAAGAGAACACAAAGAGGGGAGTTAAATATAAATTCAAATATCGATATGAGTTTGTAGTTTCTTTTGGATAAGTATGGCTTTAATTAATCCATGGGGAGCTATGAACCCCAAACTCCACATTCATTGATCTAATTTTATGATTTAGCTCAAAGGATAACTTAAGCATATCACATTGATTAAGTTACGTCTTCAAAGCATATATAAATTTTAAAAATAAACATATATCTATCTTAAACATGGATCTATTAAATACCAAGAGGAATAAAACAAAAACCTCTCATAAAAGATCCAAAATTACCCCCCACACACAGTTTCTTCTTAATTCCTTTTTACATTACACATCTCAACTCTTTTATTTTATATTTCCATTGTGGAATTCATTTTTTTTTCATTTTGATTTATAAAATGTTACATGTGACACGTTTCATTTGACACTCCATTGTAGAGTGCACCTCGATTCTCTTGGTGCAAATAAAGGTAAATAATGAATCGATGTGCACAAAGCAAATTCAAACACAAGAATGATGATATTATTGTGTAAATGTTTTGTACATTGCTCTATGAAATAGAGCACGAGAGAGAAAACAAGTTAACTAACTATTCTTTACTCTATGCTTCATATCATACACAATATATGTAAGAGTACATTTTAGTCACAAGATCAAGATTCCATTGTTAAAGGTGGTTTGGTTATATCATCGTCGATGGTGATTGCTTGTTTTCTTGGCACATTGAGGCCTATTGTCAAGTTTCCATAGAGAAACTGGAAATGTTGAAAATATCTTATGTTCATGTGGGTAGTGTGTGTGCAAATGATATAATGTGCACATGAACTCTAGAGTATGTACACATCTTTGAACTTGTTGTGCATAATGTGGTCTATGTGTAGGCTTTATAACTTGGCACACATAGTGCTCTATTTCACCAAATGTTATTGAGATTTTGATGCACTACCCCTTAACCCTTAACCTTATAAGATGAATTAGGAACCAAGTATAGCTTCAAACACAATGCAAAGACGTGTTTTATAACATGTGTGAAGCTATACAATAAATATCCTACACTTGAATCATTTTTCACAATAAATGATTAAGGTTGTATTAAAATCAAAGAGCCATGACTTTAATACATATTACAAAGTACACAAATTCAACAAGCTCACAATAACCTAAGCACTAATCCTCCCATCAAAAAACAAGAGGGAGGATGAGTAGCATAAGGAACTTCTTACTTACTTTTAGACACTCTCTTATGTACCCTAGGAGTATTCTTTTACAAATTTGTTACACATAAATATAAAAAAAACAAACACATATGACCATCCTTGTGAGCTTTCATGAGGTCCCCGCTCCTTGCAACAAAGGTGGCCAGATATATATAAACCATAATATTTTTTTCCTTGCTACTTCTTTAAGGGTATAACCTCCAAATATATTTGGACTAGACCTAAAAGGATTCTATTGGTGTCTAGATTTTCTTATTGGTGGGATTTTTCCTTGAATTATTTGAGTTCTTCCAATGTCTATTTCCAAATTTTGGAAAAAGTAGGGTAGCCATTTTCTAGTTCTTCTTTCTCTTCTACATTACCTATTGTTCATTGAGTTTTAGAAGAGGGCTCCTCCTTTGGACTTCAACTTTCCACAAGATTCGCTTCAACCTCTAAGTCTTCCACTCTTGAGATTTTGAATTTTAACTCTTTTGCCAGTTGAGTCTTCTATTCCTTCACGTATCTTGAAAAATTTCCTCCTTAATTCTAAGGAGTTCCCCATCCTCTAAGCAGCAAGGAAATTGGGAGGGGGGGTCTCCTAATCCCTTTTACCTTTTGACTAGGAAACTTCTTGGAAACCATTATTTTTACCTTTTCAAGATCCTTTATGATGAGAGTGCCCATTTTCACATAGTGTTTGACAAAATGGTGACAACCATGACAATGATTGCATTTGAATGAACTCTAATCATAGTCAAGCTTTTGTACAAGAGTCTAGTGATTAGTTCTTAACTCTATCGTGCCATCAAAGAGACCAACTTCAAGGTCTAGTGTTGCACATATATGTGCACAAGAAAACAACCCAAGTTTTGGATGAGCATTGTCTATGTGTTTTCCTGATTTATTCCCAATGGTTTCCATGGTTTATCCATCCCAGAGGTTCAAAGGGAGGTGAGGCATGTAAACCCAAAGAGGGACTACCTTGGGCACCTCCTCCTCCATATCAAACTCAAGAGTCTATCTATTCAAATAAAGTTCATTGTAACGTAGGAACTAGGTGCTCAATCTGAAAATGAAATCCCTCTCCGGTTTACACTAAAAATGGAAGGCAATGATGCCCTTACTGTAGAAGGAGCATTAAAGCCCACCTTTTAGGTAGAAACTACATTGACTCTAAATCCAATCGTCCATTTTCTTTTATTCAACGAAGAACCTCAATTTCTTAGTGAGTTGGAGGGCCTTCCTTTATGGTTCTCCGAACATGATTTCCAATGTCAAAATTTCTTTCATCTTTTTTAAGAATTTGGGGGCTTTACACTATTGCATGGCGATTCTTCTTTTCTTCGAGCATAATCCCCTAAATGTTTCTACTATTGTTTCCATAGATAACATTCAACAACATGACAAGTCTTCTCACCAATTTCAGACAACTATCCTCGCAAACTTGACACAAGGAAAGTTTTAGCACTCTAAACTAGGCTATGTACTCTAACATTTTGGCAATTTCTTTTCAATCTAACTTCCAAACCCTTATCACTCATACCACTACACTCAAAATCATTAACATCATACAAAACTCACTTTACCCTAGGATTAGAGATTTAAACTTTGAACCTTTACCTTTTAACCAATGTACTCTAACCATACCACTGAAGTGTTTAGGCATGGTTAGCACTTGAGTAGAGTGAAAGAGACAGGAATATAAGGGGTTCTTGTATGAATAAGGGCAATTTAAAGTCTTAGATTGACGAGTCCCACTCACGCCAGACAGCTGTTATAGACGGCCATGGGCCCTACAATCTTCTCGGTCGAAAAGGGTTTAATTTAAAAAAAGGAATCAAAAACTAAATTGGAATCCGTCAACAACTCCGCGTGGGAATCTGACGTGATGATCTCCAACTAATCACACGGCTGTTTCCAGCTCTCCCCTTGATATTCCGGAACCCCCTACCCGCACTCCCACATTCATGTTGGACATATATACACAACACTTCTTTTGTGTGTATGTCCGTTTATCGTGCTGAACAAGATCCACAGCGATTTCAAGCGGCCGCCGAGACTCGAGTCCTCGCCTCCTATTTTAGTAAATCCTGAGAGTTTTGCGCAATCTACCGTCGCCGGTTCGAATCTCCCGAGGTTTATTTTTCGTCTTGCGATGGGAAAGGCAATCTTCTTCTTCGCCGGCCTGCTTCTGCTCTCTGTGCTCTCCGCGGATTTAATTGGATCTGCTGCCGGCTCGGAGATGGATGCCTGGGGGGTTCTGTGGGATTCGAAGCCGCGACCCCGCTGTGAGGGTTTGATTGGAGAATGCTTCGAGGAAGATGAAATGCAGATGGATTCCGAGATCAACAGGCGTTTTCTGGCCGGTCGGACCTACATCAGCTACGCCGCGTTGAGGGCCAACAGCGTGCCGTGTTCGAGGCGCGGTAGTTCCTACTACAACTGCCGATCCACCAGCCAGGCGAATCCTTACCAGCGGAGCTGCACCACGATCACTCGCTGCGCCAGAAGCACTTCTTGAGATCGAACCCTCGCCATGCTGCCTTATTTTTTCCCTTTAAATTTCTTGTTCTTTTCCGTCAATTTCATCTCCACCGACATTTTACATTCTTTCTTGATCAGCGATTGAATTAAAGCGTCGTGAAATAAAATAAAAAACTCTGCAAGAAACTGTGAGGTTCTAGGTTCGGATCCTGCCGTTGTACCACCAAGCCCTTGGGCGCCTCCGGTGCCTGGAATGAAATGTATTCATTATGAAGTGCGGATTAAGCATCACCTCCTGGACGCGGCTTCGAAACGCGTAAGGTTGCTCATTAAGCCTTTGGGTTTATTATTTCAATGTAAGGGTGAAATATGTAAGCGAGTTTTGATTTTTCTATTCTGAAGTAATCTTAGGGAATAGGTGTGGTTTATATTCATTTATGTGTAAATGTGCATACTATTGGAATATTAGAGGGGGTGGAGCCAAATTGTCAAGTTATGGTTATGGTGGCATTATGCTTACTGGTAATCAGTGTTTTGAGATCTTTTTCCAATTACCATCAAAGTCTAAGAATAATGATTTTCATTTCTCCATGCAGTTTACTTACTGAAATTTTGGGTGTCTTCATGCCAGTGGACAATCTTGTAAATAAGTGGCTTAGTATTTTATTTTTTATTTTTTTCCAAATATTTCTTATCTGTGGATCTATCCTGGACATGTTTTTTTGGAGATTCTCAGGTAGAGCCATACAAAATGGTTTGAGTATCGAATGTGGGCCATTGGTGGTAATCTCACATCTATTTACAGCTTGAATCCCAGCCCAACTGACAAGTACGGCATGGTATCTTACAATAACTGTTGTCATGGTATTGTTTATCTTTTATTTTTTTCCAAAACTCCTTGTATTTGGGTCAAACCTGGATATAATGTTGCTTCTGGGATTCTCAGGTAGAGCCATAGAGAATGCACTGAGAATAGAACTTGGGTTATCGGTGGTAATCTCCCTCGAAGTTATTTCTGAACCTCAGCCCTAGCATCATTTATCTTTTAGTTTTTTGCTGAAACTCCCTTTATTTGGGTCAAACCTGGATATGATGTTGCTTCTGGGATTCTCAGGTAGTGCCATACAGAATGCGCTGAGAATCGAACTTGGGTCATTGGTGGTAATCTCCCTCMAATTTACTGCTGAACCCCAGCCCTAGCATCATTTATCTTTTAGTTTTTTGCTGAAACTCCCTTTATTTGGGTCAAACCTGGATATGATGTTGCTTCTGGGATTCTCAGGTAGTGCCATACAGAATGCGCTGAGAATCGAACTTGGGTCATTGGTGGTAATCTCCCTCCAATTTACTGCCGAACCATAGCCCTGGCATCATATATTTTTCTTTTCTTTTTTTCCCTAAACTCCCTATTTTGGGTCAATCCTGTACACAACACATCTGGGATTCTCAGGTAGAGCCATACATGTGCATCTGGGCCTTTGGTGTTGATAATCTTCTCTGCGCAAGAAGAACCCAAAGACAATCCCAGGGAATAGTAAAGCTTCATAGGGTCCTTCTGTTCAGGTGCAGGTAGTCAGTTTGCTATCTTGGAATAAAAAATGTGTTTCTCTTTCATCATATCAGACCCAGATTGCGAGAAGGTAAGCTAATCCCCTCCAATTTACCACTGAACCACTACCTGGCCAGAGAATCGAACTTGGGCCTTTGGTGCTGATAATCTCCAACCAACTTACCACTGAACCACAGCCCACCTGCTGATTGTGGCATGGTGCATTTTGTCAACCATAGACAACTTGCTTCTGGGATTCTCAGGTAAAGCCTTACAGACTGCATTTACCGAACTTTGGCCATTGGTGGTGATAATCTCCCATCAATTTACTGCTGAACCACAGCCCACTGCACGAAGTGTGAGCCATACAGAATCTGTTGAGAACCTAACTTGAGCCATTGTTGGTGATAATCTCCCACCAATTTACTGCTGAATCATAGCCCAACCAACCACAATTGTGGCATGCTACATTACTGAACCACAGCCCACCTCACAAATGTGAGGTATACTGAATCTGTTGAGATTTGAACTTTTCAATTGGTGGTGATAATCTCCCTACAAATACTGGTCAATCACAGCCCAACCGACAAGCATGGCACGGTACATTGCATTAAGTGTTGGCATTTTTTTTGGGAACTCCCTATTTTTTTGTATCAATCCCAGTCATGCTTTTGGGATTAGCAAGTAATGCGTTGAGAGTCAAACTTTGGCTAGGGGTGGTGAACTCCACCAGTTTACCACTAAACCACAGCCCAAACCTACAGGTGTGGCAAGGTGTATTACTGTGATGTGTGTGATATATGGGTAATCACTTTTGCCATCCAAGTTACCATAACCTTTTAATGATAAGGAAAGGGAAGTAGATTGTCGGCAGACCCTAATGATTTGAAATTGTCATGGATCACTTTCTGCCCAATTCATTATTGCTACAGGAACAAATGTCATGTCATGGTGTTCCGTTGACAATGATGTAACGTGTTTGGGGAACTTAAAGTTATGGGCAGGATTTTTGACGGGTGGATAAGGATTTTGGATCTGTTCCACTGTGATGTTCAGCTCTGTGTTTTGGTTAATTTGGTGGTTGTGGCTCATGTTACCAATTATGATCGCCCTTGTGCTGTTTTGTTGTTTTTGGGTTTGGGTTTCTTAGAAAGGTTAGTGTTAAGACTTTTAAATATTGTACTCAGCTGATTATTGTTATTAAGACTCTGTAACTTGTTTTATTTATAGAGTTGCCCAATTTGGTTGATTCTTGGGGCTTTTTTGTGCCTTTTTCGGTTTCTTTGCAAAGTTAATGTTCATGCTTTTTAAATGTTGTGTTTAGCTCACTCTGTTATTGTTAAGAGTCTGCTAGTTTTATTGATAGGATTGTCCAATTTGGTAGACTCTTGGGCTTCTGTTCTTTTCCGGTTTCTTAGTAACGTTAGTTTTCAAACTGTTTTAATGTTGTTTAGCTTCACTGTATTGTTAGGACACCGTGCCTAAGTTATATTGTCGCTGTAAATCAATATTTTTTATAAAAAAAAATTATTAATGAAAATTCCTTTCTCAGATTTATATGTTATTTCTCGTCTAGAACACGGATTTATACATTTGGATAATTCTTTCTGTTATTGAACCGCTCAAATATACATTAATATCATTATTTTGTTATTCCTCAATGGAGTGCATTTTTAAATGTTAGAATTTGGATCCCAAAACTTTTATACACAAACGGATTCAAAACTTTTATACACAAATGGATTCTTAACCAAAAGACCAAACTGGGGTCTTCTGCAAGGTACCCACTGTCATTACATTTTTAAATGTTAGAATTTGGATCCCAAAACTTTTATACACAAACGATTCAAAACTTTTATACACATATGGATTCTTAACTAAAAGACCAAACGGGGGTCTTCTGCAAGGTACCCACTGTCATTAGTTTTATCGAGAGATTGAATAACAGAGCTACTATGATATGGAAATGCTGAAGAGTAAGGGAACTTGAGTTTAGAAAGTTCAAATGGTGTCTTGGTTTTCACAATATAAGCTATTCTGAGAGTTGTAATTTTTGTAAAAGTTCGCTGCCAAGGTATTATAAATGATTTAATTTTGAATTATAAACAGAGTTGAGATTTGCAATATATTTGCCTTTTATTCTGAACTTTTTGAAGGTTATATGTGGTAATGAATTAGTTTTTGCAATTACAAAATCTTTACTTTCTTGCAACTTCCGGTAAATCTGATATTTAACTTGTACATTTGAGATTTTTGTATCATATTTAAATTTGAACATATTCTATCTACTCTACAGAGAAAATAGTGTTTCAAATATTTTTCGGTGGTAGGTGCTTGTAAAATCTGCTGGCCGATATTGCCACATCTCTTAAGTTGTTACCATGATGTGGTGATAAATAGTGCGCTTCAAATATTCTTTTGGTGGTAGGTGCTTGTAAATCTGGTGGCCGACACTGCCTCGTCTCTTAAGTTGTGTTACCATGCTGAGGTGTTTTTACGTTGACATATAGACAACGTACTCATCAAATAGTTGAATGCCCATGATGAGGTGTTTGAATGGTGAAATGTCAATTAATCAAATGGTTGAATGCTGCCCATGATTGAGATGTTTGAATGATGAAATGTTACACAATCAAATAGTTGAATGCCCATGATGACGTATTTGAATGGTGAACATCACTCAATCAAACAGTTGATTGCCCAGATTCGAATGGTGAAACGTCCATGAAAGTCGATCCATTTTTTGAATGCCCATACTGATCTATGTTTGAATGATAAAATGTCATGTTTGTACTCAATCAAATAATTGAATGCAATTTAAAACGATGATGAGTCGCATCTCTTTGGTTCAAACAATTAAAGCAATGATGAGCAGGGATGGTATTTGACAGGCAAATTGACCATCCATCACATGCACTAAAAAATTCACTGTAATCGCCATTCATCTTAAAACCTTAAAACTGGTAATATCTTTGTAAAAAACAGTCAAACTTGACAAACTTCTTCGCTTTTAAATTCCAACCCTGATGATGAGTCACATCAGGAGAATGGTTCAAATCATTAGATAAGTCGCATCTTTAGAATGACTAAGGGTTCTCATTCTGCATTTATGTAATATTTGGAAGTTGTGTGGTAATGAAATAGATCTTTTGCCATTACAAAACCATCTGTCTTTTATTTAAGTTGTGGTACTTTCCTTGGTACTTTCCTTTAATATGATATTGATGTTGCTAATTTTCCTTTTTATGCTTTTACAATTAAGGTTTTACCATCTATGATTTAGAATATATTTTAGAATATATTTTAAGATAGAGATGAAATACAAAATTATTATTATCTAAGAAAAATTAAATTGTTAGAGTATAATTGTGATTGTACATAGCACACTAAAGAAACACATTTTACCTAAAAACACATTAGATCGAATTGATTTAAATTAAGTCCAAAGTTTTTAAATATCTAAAGATTTCCTCTAAAAAACTTGAAATAAGGTAGAAGGATTTACAATAGCAAAACTAAACTAAAGGAGAATGAATGAAGTATTTGAGTTTATCTCCCCTTATTGATAGTCTTTTTGAGCATAGAAATAAAATTTTGAAACAAACCTAATAATTATTTATCATATTTTTCAAAACTATAACAACCATCATCATCATGAAATAAATTTATTATAAAGTGAATAATTTAAATTATAAAAATAATTTATTTCTAAAAGTATGTTTGTAGGACAAATTAAGGGAATGGTCATTTTTTTTAACTCTTTACATTACCCTTTACAACTTGACAACCTCATTGTGCACCCTTGCTTTGAGCAAATGGTTCAATCAATTGAGCTGACTTTTGAGGTTTATATATCCTACATAGAGTAAAAAGACTCATTTGAATAATCTTGAGTTGTGTATTTGAATATCGTATAATATGATGTTGTCATCATGAAGGGGATTATTATTCATTCACTTTTTCTCATTATTTAGGTGTGAGATCTTTGCATTGGGTATTTCTTATTGTTAGTGTTATCGCTCAATTTGTAGTTTAGGTCATAGGTTGGAGGATAAGGGTCAAACTGGCGTAACAGGGACCTACCCCACCCAATGTCACCACAATGGGGAGGTCCTTTCTATTTAGGGTGGCTAAGCCCAAGGGAGACGTCCCTGACAATCTGGGGTTTGAAAGAAAAAGGCTAAAGGAATCAAGGCTAGTTTCCCCTTCACAGATTACCGCCAAGAAGATAGTCAAATGAAGAATAACCACAAAAGAGGCACCTGCTTGTGAGACAAGACAACAATGAAACTAATACATGCAATAATGGTTAGTACTTCATAGATCAATTACTATCAAAGTTTTAATGTATATGAGCATATATAGCAGTAAATATTGACGAAGTCAATGATTGCAGTGATAACAATAGCTATATTATGTTACTTGTCAATAAACACTGGAATAATATAGCATCTAATGAAAATTAAATCAATGTATTAAATGTCATTTATTGCTCATACACAATAGATTGTTGCGTCAATATGTTACTTGTCAACATCAGTTTTTATTAGGGTTAGTATAAAAAGCAATGTAATAGACAAAGAAGGTCAACGTTTTGTCAATTATTCAATGAAAATTACCAATTGTTCAATATCTATCACAGGATGACCAAGTCAACAGTTTATTCTATCAACAATAGTTCAAATTAGGCATGACGTCATCATTTATTGCAGGGTTAGAGGGTTGGCCGCGTCAAGTATGACGTCAGCCCTGGTTAGTACACTAGGGTTAGTTAGGTTTTCAAGGTTTGAAAGTTTAAAAGATGAATAAGCTCAACGTTGGAGAGAAAACCCAGTGCCTTAGGGTATTATGGAGTCAAAAGTAAGGGCAAGATCTCAGGAGGATCAAAATCTAAAGACTAGAGAGTTAGGTTCTATGGTGCTGCAATGGCAAGGCCTTAGAATCAAAACCCTAAGGGAAGGAGGCTCATTCCGATGTTGCTTAAGCAAGGCCTCATGCTCCTTCCTCTTTCTTTAAATATTCTTGGCAAAACGGCTAGCTTTAAAGTACAAGTCTAAGGGAGAAAAGTGTTGCGGGAGCAAGGCTCTTCAAACCCTAAAAGTCAAAACCCTAGGTGTAGAGTCAACTAGGCCTAGGACGTCACCTTTATTCAACCTATACTTAAATGCTAATTCAAAAAAAAGGATGATTAGTGTAGCAACGGCTAGGCTATATCTTCCTTAATCAATGGCTAAAACAAGTTTCTCAAGCATGGGGACATATAGCAAGGACCTACTTGTGTGCTTGCTACCTAGGGTTTCAAGATTAAGCAATATAATAGCAATACAATAGCAAATGTAAGAGATTAAACCTACAACCATTCATTTAAGAAGTTTTGCATGAAAAAATCACTTACAAATCATGAAGAATGTTCATCAAACCCTAGTTGTAAACCTTCCAATGAGAGAAACACCATAAAAATGCCAAGAAGAATCCTCCACAAGAGTTGTGGCTCACTTCCAAGAGCAAAATACCAAGACAAAAGACTAAAAGTAGATCTCTCACAAGAGAGTGAGTTATGTTATTTCAAAATGAGGAAAAATATCCTCTATTTATACCAATCCATGACCTTTGATTTAAATTTAAGGTCATTAAAACAGCCGACAAGGTTGACAATATGATTTACACTGTTTTTACATTAACTGCCAGAAAAATGTCATAAAATGAGCTAAAAGAGGGACGTCAAGCCCCTTTGAGGGAGACATTGGCCCTTTTTGGGCAAACACAGCATCCAGAAAACCAAACGTTGGCCCTTCTAGGGCTCCTCCAAGCTACCACACGTGTCAAGTGACCTCAGCACCCTGCCACACGCTCCAGACAACGTCCAACTCTCTCAGGTGACGTCATGTCCATCAAAAGCAAACGTCCCATCTGCAGTGGGTGATTCCCCCTAGGCCGGGCTCTGTCAAAGTGTCCTGGGTGGAACGTCCTTCTTTCTTCTCGTGCAATGGCTCATCACAACGTTGTCCTGTCTCTGCCATCCCAGCAACCATCTGATGGGCTCTTCAGCCCCATGGAGGTCCGAGCTAATCATATCCCCATGTGTACC
>ML806006.1:140773-164423 GCA_009831015.1 Picea engelmannii | reverse complement strand
ATGCCAACTATAAAATGTTTGGCGATATTTTAATAAAAATATTCAAATTTCTAAGGATTTTATATAGTTTGTATAAAATTTTGGCGAATTTTAAGGTAAAATAATTTTATCCTATAGAATTTGGGCGAATTATTTTTAGAATAACGAATCTCTTTTTGGGAAAAACCATGGAAAATTAGCCCATGAGCGAATTTAGCCCCTAAAACCATCCTTGATATTATTATGGAAACTGAAATGTCTGATTATATATATATCTCTGTCTGTGTGTGTGTGATTTTAACAATAGGGCGCCTACTTGGGACATCCGACAGAAAAAGGACCTTTGTTGGTCCTGGATGGTGCAATTTATGTCACAAAGAAAAATAAACAAATGCACATATCATTATGTCTTGCTCTTTTACAAAGGAAGTGTGGAGGAAGTGAATAAGATAACAGAGATTCCAAATGTTTGGTTAGGTGAGGATGTTGAAGTGTCTTCAAGGTCATGGTATGCAAACAAAGATACAAAAAATATTAGAGCTCTTCCCTTAAACGTTGTGTGGGGAGTTTGGATGGCCAAGAATTTGAAACTATTTGAAGGCAAAGAGACTTTACCATTAAAATATGTTGTATAGGCTTTAAACATACTAAATGCATTCCCTCAACTTTAGAAGAAATACTCATCACTTGGTCATCAAGAAGAGATAATATATATGAACTTTCAATGGACATACTTTGTTAGTGCCTCTCAGGGGAGCCCACCTAGGGGTGGAGTAGGAGGAATTATGTTTTTATCACAAAATCATAGTTTAAAATTCAAAGCTAGAATTGGGCAGAAAACAAATAATTTTTATTTGTTGATGGTCCTCAAACTGGTTTTAAAACTGGCTAAAGAATTAGGAGTTTCTCAACTTCAAATATATGGTGTTTGACTACTTGTTATACAATGGATGGAAAATGAAATAACATTGAGAAACTTTACTTTACAACCCTTGTTTATTGAAATCCAAGCACTATGACCAACTTCCTCACTAATATATTTTTTCACGCATCTATAGGGACATTGTAACATCCCCTAGCTTAACCGAGGAACATTACTTGCGGAAAAACACATAAATTCAAAAATTTCTTCTACTATTTAATTCCTATAGCTTACCAACTACGAATTAAACACATATTCAACTAGATTCTGATACCCATAATTAAATACATCTACAACATTCTAAATGAATATAATGCAACTAATAAATCCTCTACAATAGTACATAAAACCATTCTCATACACATGATAAATGCACAACCATAAAAACTCATAAGATAACTCAGAAATAAATATGCTTAAATCTTTTTAAAATTGTTTATTCAATCAACTACTTGGGAAGGATGTTCCACCCAACCATAGACTTGTTGTTCCAAATCTCAATAGCAAGTCACTCCCGAGTTGGGGCTATGAATCCACAAGAGAAGGGTGCCTCTCATAGTCCACTCACAACTCAATATCACACAACCCACTGATATTCTCTTATAACTATCCTAAATTTATTCTAGCTCTCTTCCTCTTGACCTGCCTAACTCAAGAAATGTACCCTTCACTTCTCTCATTCCATCAGGCATCCCATTCTTTTATCAGGATTTCTTTGACACATGTAACCAAAAATCTATTTGTTGAGAACTCAAGGGAACTCACTGCCAATAAAACTACCAACAAACAACAACAAATAATTGTTGTTCTTGTGCAACTCTCCCAGAAGTTTACTCTTCATGCCTAACAACGTGGCTCTTCAATATTCAACTCCAGAATGCTCAAAAAATGCTCCAACAAGCTCTAGAATTCGCCCAACTTGCTTGGTCTAGCTCCAGTGCTATTTTTCCTTGCCCGTTGCTTGTTGTTCATGCAAAACTGAATGTGAAAAACTATCTATTCTCCCCCATATGAATTTCCTCTATTTTCCCAAGATAGTTGACTTCTCACTCTACCCAATGTTGATTGTACTGCTACCCCATGCTTCCAATAACTATGGAAGTGACTTCTACACCCACCCCTTGATAGGTATTCAATGATTGGGCTCTCATACACTCAACTGGAAAATAGAAGGTTTTCCCAAATGATAATAAAATTCAGAAATATGGGTTTGGATTAATACCCATAATTAATTTCCTCCTTAAACTCCTCTTAGACACTCCTAGACATTTCCCTCTCTTGTGGATAAATCAACCCCCATCTCTGTCCATATTCCCAGCAGTTGGTTTCACATTATATTTATTAAAATTAGAAATAAAATTCACATATTACATCGTTGGCCATAGCCATATTCATATCTACATTATGCATAAATTAAACTAGGGATTATATTGGGGATGTTACATTCCCCCTCCCCTACAATTGTTCACCATCCCTGATGCACATTATGCTGGTAGACATATACAAATTTACATCATAATGCTTAAGAAATAAAATTTTGCAATTTCGCGACTCTGACAACAGTTCCAACCATAATCTATTGTTCCTCTCAATCCACTGACCCAATGAATGCACCGTTTGTTTATCGAGAATAACACAAGGAATGTGCCATTCGTTTATCAAGGCCCCCAACACAAGTTGTCTAGGACTCTATGACGCGATTTCAGAACTCTAGTTACTCAAAATGAAGTCTTGCATTCTATTTTCTTCACAATTGACAAAAATTTGCAGGTATTCTTCCTCCATGTTTTCTTCATGCTCCCATGTAGCATCTTCAGGACCATAGTAGGTCCATTGAACCTTTATCATCCCTATGGATTTGTTCTTGAGCACTTTGAATTTTCGGTCCATGATGCATATTGGTTCCACTCAGAAATCCCCTTTGTTTTCCACTTGGGTCACAATCCAATCAATTATGTGGTTAGGGTCAGGCACACATTTCTTTAATAATGATACATGAAAAACATTATGCACTCTCATGGACATAGGAAATTATAGCATGTATGCAATTGGCCCTATCTTCTCTAGTATTTCAAAAGGCCCTCATTTTTTTGCTGCCAACTTTGGGCAACAACCCAATCTTATCGAGCTTCTCTTCACTTTCACTTTGTGAAAAACATGTTCACCCACTTTAAAATCTCTAAAAAATATATCTTGTATGCATAACTTTTCTGCCTGTCCTAGGAAAACTTTAAATTCTACCTAATCTTTGCCATCTTCTCTTCCATTTCCTTTAACAATTCTGGCCAATGACAACTATGTCTATTGGGTTATCCCAAATCTCTGGTGTGTTACACTTCCTGCCATACAGTCCTTTAGATGGGCTCATTTTTAATGAGGCTTGATACCCATTATTGTAAGAAAATTCCACTAAGTGGATATAATATTTTCACTTTGATGGTTGGTCCATCACATACATTCTGAGTATATCTTCAATGCTTTTGTTAGTCCTCTCCTTTTTCCCATATGATTCTGGGTGATATGTTGTACTGAGATTTAAGTTTGTCCCAAAGCCTTTGAATAACCCTTTCCAAAAAATTGACGTAACTTTTGGATCTCTATCTGAAACAATTGCCTTAGGCATTCCATGTAGTCCTTCATGTAAATCTATGCAATATTTGTTGCCTTGTGCGTGGTCTTCATAGGAATAAAATGTGCATCTTTTGTTAATTTATTTGCCACTACCATGATTGAATCATGTTGCTTCACTGTTATAGGAATCTTTGTAATGAAATCAATTGTAACCACTTCCCACTTCCACTCAGGAATGTGCAATGGTTTTAGCAGCCCCACTGGATTATATGCTATGTTTTCACCTTTTGGCATTCTACACACTTGACTATGCAATTAGCCCCTTCTTTCTCATCTCTGGCCAAAAGTATTGTCTTCTTATAGTTGCAATTGTCTTCTGATATCCTGGATTCCCAACATATGACACGTTGTGCATTTCCCTCAACACTATATTTTTCTTCTCTCTTGAATTTAACACATGTATTTTTCCTTTGTACATGAGGATTCCATCCTCTTTCAACTCATAATAATTAAACTTCTGTTGTAAATTGTCTTGCTATAATGTTTCTTTTATTTTTACATATTGTCGATCTGAATTTCCAGCCGCTAAATTTTTTTCTTTTAAATCTACGTTGAATGTGATAATGGCTGAAATATGCATTTAATGAGTTCTTCTACTGAGTGCATCAACCACCTGTTTTTTCTTTCCTTTGATATGCTTGATTTCAAAGTCATATTCACTCAAAAATTCCATCCATCTAGTTTGCCTAGCATTTAATATTGGTTGTCCAAACAAATTCTTTAGACCATAGTGGTTTGTTCTTAACTCAAATATTCTCCCCATAAGGTAATGTCTCCACATTTTTTAATGCAAGAACAATTGCTGCTAACTCCAAGTCATGTGTAGCATATTTCCTCTCACGCTCCTTTAATTTCCGGGACTCATAACACACCACATGATCCTTTTGATTGAGGACTCCACCAAGCCCTTCCTTGAATGCATTGGTGCACACTACAAAATCTTATTTTGGATTTTCAATATTTAAGATTAGTGCACTTATTAAAATATCCTTCAATCGCTGAAAACGTTCTTCACATTTGAGATTCCATTCAAACTTCACTCCCTTCCTTTGCAAAGAAGTGATTGGGCTTGCAATCTTCAAAAAATCCATTATGAATCTTTGTAATAACCAATAAGACCCATGGAAGATCTGGCTTATCTGATATTTAATGGCGTTGGACATCCTCTAATGTCCCCTATCTTCTCAGGATCAACTTTTATCCCTTATGTTGAGATAATATGCCCCAAGTAGTGAATCTTCTTTTGATAAAAGATGCACTTACTTAACTTGGCATACAACTTATGCTCTCTTAAAAATTGCAACACCATTCTTAAATGATGCTCATGTTCTTCTTTTGTATTGGAGCAAATGAGAATATTATCCAAGAAAACAATTACAAACTTGTCCAAGTATTCTCTAAACACTCCATTCATCAAGAACATAAAAACAGTTGGGGCATTTGATAGCCCAAATGGCACTACTGTGAATTCATAATGCCCATATCTTGGTCTGGATGTTGTCTTGTTAATGCCTTCTTCCTTTATCCTCACTTGATGATAACCTGACCTCAAGTCAATCTTGGAAAATATTCTTGCACCTTTTAGCCGATCAAAAAGATCATCAATCCTTGGCAAATGATATTTGTTCTTTATTGTGACCTTGTTCAATTGTCTAAAATCAATACATAGCCTTAAGGTTCCATCTTTCTTCTTTACAAAAATAACTAGGGCTCCCCAAGGTGACACACATTGGCGTATATACCCCTTCTTTAACAGCTCCTCAAGCTGCAATTGCAACTCTTTCAATTTTGGTGTACCCATTATGTAGGGTGTCTTGGACATTGGGGTGGCTCATGGAACCAAATCAATAGAGAAACCAATGTCTCTCTTTAGTGGAAATCCTGGGATTTTCCCAAAAACATCTTCAAAATATTTTAAGACTAGGTGGTCTTTAGTACTTGCCACTTTGTCTCTAACCGCCTCTTCCATATGGGTTAAAAAAATTGACATCCTTTCCTGAAACTCTTTTTCAACTGCATGGATGAAATTTCTCTAACAACCATAACTCTCAGAATCCTTGAATCTTTCTCTATTTCCCTCCCTCATCAAGACACATTATTGCCTTGTTGTAACAGTCTAGGACAACATGGTGTTTCTCCAACCAATCCATGCCAATTAGACAATCAAATGAATCCAATGGTATGATGTTCACATCTACCTTTGTGCTGAGTCCATTCATGTCTATTGGACAATATTTAACCAACTCATTGATCTTTCTCTTAGCCCCTGTGGCTAATTGAACTAACCAAGATTTCTTATGCTTACTCCTTTGCAAGTGAAATATTTCAACAATGTTAGAGTTTATGTAACTATGGCTAGCTCCAGAATCAATTAAAATTGCTATGGGATGGTTTTTAATCTTACCTTCCACTTCAATCAAGGGGGATTGATACTCTGCTTGCTTGTTGTCCAAGGCTACATACATCCTTAACATGCTTCCTCCCATGTATTCAACTATTTCAACCTCTTAAATGTTGTGGAAAATCCTCATTCTTTCACCTTTGTGAGGGTAGTCCCTATATAAGTGATTTCCCTCACATCCCCAACACTGTACATGCCGCTTCCTTGGCCTTTTCCCAAAATAATATGTTGTTTTGTGCTCATTTTGGGTTGAATTTCCTTGTTGATTTGCTTGGGAGTTGTTCTTGAAAAAGGGTGGCTTAAAACCTTTCTACCTTTTCTCTTTCTTACCCTTCATCTTGTCATTCCAAGTCCTTTGGAATATTGACCACCCTCTGCTACGCTCATAAAGATGATTTTCTCTTCTTATGGTCTCCTCCAAAGTCTTGGGGGTGATCATATTGTATCTTGCCACTGTAGAAAGAGGGTAACCCACTTAGAAACCTTTGGATTTTGACATTCTCATCCTTTATGAAGTCCACATACTTCAACAACTCAAAGAACCTCTTCTCATACTCATCCATTGTCATGCTTCCCAACTTGAGTTCAAAGAAATCTTTCATCTTTCTTTCATAATAATGCTCTGACAAATATTTCTCTTGAAAAAATCCTTTGAACTGCCTCCATGAGACCTTCCTCTCATCAAGGTGTTTTGCTTGCTTAAGTTGATCCCACCACATGGCTGCCTTTCCTTGCAAGTGGTAGGTTGCAATTCTTGTTTCTACCTTGGAGGGATAATCATGCAATTGTAAACATTTCTTTAGTTCCAACAACCAGGCCTCTACCTCTTATCCCTTCATATGATCACCATTGAAAATTGGTGGTTTGATATTCCTGAATTCACCTTGCAAGATGTGTCCCTCATGCCTTCTCCATTGTCTCCTCACAAGGGACACACTTGAGATGCTTCCTGGCCCTGAACTTGCATGAGATATCCTAATGGAGTGCTCTAAGGAATGATGGTTCCTGCTCATGCTCCTTGAATTCCTATCATTCCCATGCTCATCCCTTCTACTATGGGATCTAGATGATGTGACTTGTCTAACACTAGTTGCTTGCTTTGTGCTAGATTCTTTATTGGCTTGCCTTTGCAACATGTTCAAAATGTGGAGTATCTTTTTGTGGGATTTCGTTATCTTCCATATAAATCTGCACTTCTATCTATAGGATTCTCATAGTTACAGGCTCCTACCTCTCTCTTCTTCCATTAGACTCTGTCTCAACATTTCCCATGCTGACATGTATCCCTTTGAATTCCTCTCCATGACTGTAGGACCCTTGGGCACATTCCATGGATTTAGTTCTCATATAGGAACCAAAATTCCTTCTTGTACCTATAAATTCTGCAAGAAAATGTGCATGCAAATAAATTTCTATTAGGTAAAAATACATGCATAATTATGAAAAACAATACATAGGTTTTTCTGCTCTTTAATGCCATCAATCATCTTTTTTTGCATTGACTATAACTTATGTTTCCCAAATCAATTTCCTAGGTTGATAGTTGGATTCTCCTCTCCAATAAATTTCCAACAACTGCTTTCTTTTTTAATTCTGAGTTATGAGTAGAAATTTATATCCATACGAATATTGCTAAGTTGTCCCTTTTTATACATTTTTTTTATTACGGTGCAAATAATCCCAGACACCAACTTCTACCACTTGTAGAAGTAAATCTGTTAGGAACCAGAGAAGTTTTTGTATCAGACATATATAATAATTATGACAAGGAACGCATGACGACTCTCATATTGTCATTTTATTCTCTAATAAAAAACTACAACAATCTGGAAATGGAAACTTTGTCCTTTTTCACCCCTTTTTCCAGACTCAGAATTTTTAGTCCAACTGGTTATCTCCCAAAATGTGCACTTTTGGGAAAAATTGAATAAATCAAATTTGTTTGGCTTGGTGAGTATACAAAATGTTGAGTAAATATTTTTCCATATTTTCCATCCGGGGACCCTTTTCCTCATTTGAAAATCCCAAAAATCTCCAAAAAGTGGCTCATAATAATGGATTTTGGCCTATTTTAGCATCCCCATTCCAAACCCCTTTGGTTTTATTCAATTACTTCGAGAATTATTTCTATGCATGCTTTCTAGACTCCCTCCAATAGTTTCAACTCAATCTGCATCTCTACCAATGATATGGACCCAGATATTTAAAAACCACTATTTTTTAATTTCTGACAAATCCAAGAAGAAATGGGCAATGGCCCTCTCTGACAATTTTGTATATGTGCTCACTGTGGACAAAACCCAGATGTTTCATCTAAACATGACTTGATATCTCCATGTTATGGCCAAAATAAGATTTTGGCTCCAAACTTAGTTTTTCTTTTAGATTAAAAGATAATTATGCCTACATGGCATCCTTGTTGACGTGGATACTAATATGGCATTTTGGATCCACATGGCACCCCAAGGTGATTCCAAGTCACTCTCCTAGCTCACTTAACCTTACCTCATCAACCTTCTCTCTCTTCTTTCTTTTCTTTCTCCTACATTGACCTTAAACATTAATAAAATATTAATATTTTATGGGCCCTACTTGCCCAACTGGCACACATATGAACTCAGATGGGACAAGGGTCCCAAATCGACTATCAACTTCCACATGACACCCCTTCATTGGCTGCGGGGATGGGTGGGTCCCATCCCACACGTTTACCTTAGTGTGCACAAACTTGTACGTCTCCTAGATCTGACAATTGATATTTGGCGAGATCGATGGCATAAAGGCCATGTCGCATCCCAAACATGCATAGGCATTAAAAAACCTTTGGGTTATGACAAAGGTTTATCCCGTGCTACATGGCACGATCTTAATGGTGTTGCATGGCTAAAGGCCTCAGGCCAAAATTGCTTCACTCCCATGCGACATTGGTTTTTGGTATTGACTATACCACTGTCCCTTGTGGCTTCCACGTCACTTGACACCATGCCACCAACTACCACTGTGGTAGTCCACATCAC
This sequence comes from Picea engelmannii, assembly GCA_009831015.1. Taxonomy (NCBI): domain Eukaryota; kingdom Viridiplantae; phylum Streptophyta; class Pinopsida; order Pinales; family Pinaceae; genus Picea; species Picea engelmannii. Next base: position 155,473 of record ML806006.1, on the reverse strand, counting down.
CTTTGCCACATCACTACCATGTGACCTCCATGTCATGCTGATGTCATGTACAAAAAAATACCCAAATTTTGAATTTTTCTAGAATTGCATAATTTTGAAATATTTACCAGGGCTGCCATGGAACCTCAAATTAAGCTTGCTAATGGACAATTTAGGCATGGTGCGTATCGAATCAACCTCCACACCAAAAATTTGACACTCATATGTCGATTTCTCAACCAATTTCGTTGCCGAAATTGGGGTTTTTGCCCAATTTTTCCCAATTCTTTGTGGCTACACTGTAATTTCCAGAATTTGATCAATTACAGCCCCAACACATGCATAATTAGAGATTAAATTGGGGATTTTAACCCTTGAACTCGAATTCACCAAAATTACAGGCAATCTCCTCACATTTTTTCCTGGAAAAATATGACAACCACATTGTAAACATTCTTTGAGCTTTAAATCTACAATTTTTTATTAGCTTCTACATGTTGAGTCTGGCCCATATAGGCTCAGTGTTTGAACTTGTAGCTCTGGTACCATTATGTAACATCCCCCGGCTTAACCGGGGAACATTACTTGCAGAAAACATATAAATTAAAAAATTTCTTTTACTGGTTAATTCCTATAGCTTACCAGCTACGAATTAAACACATATTCAACTAGATTTTGATACCCATAATTAAATGTATCTACACCATTCTAAATGAACATAATGCAACTAATAAATCCTCTACAATAGTGCATAAAACCATTCTCATACACATGACAAATGCACAACCATAAAACTCATAAGTTAACTCAAAAATAGATAAACACTTATCTTTTTAAAAACGTTTGTACAACCAACTGCTTGGGAAGGATGTTCCACCCAATCATAGACTTGCTATTCCAAATCTCAACAGAGATTCACCCCCAAGATGGGGCTAGGAATCGACCAGAAAAGGATGCCTCTCACAGTCCACTCACAACTCAATATCACACAACCCAATAGTATTCTCCTACAACTATCCCAAATTTCTTCCAGCTCTCTTCCTCATGACCTGCCCAATCAATGAATATACCCCTTCACCACTTTCGATCCATTGAGTGTCCCATTCATTTATCAGGGTCTCTTTGGCACATGTAACCAGAAATCTATCTACTGGGAACTCAAGGGAACTCACTGCCAAAAACACTACTAGCAACCAACAACAAATAATTTTTGTTCTAGTGCAACTCCCCGATGAGTTCACTCTTCAGGCCTGACAATCTAGCTCTTCAATATTCAACTCCAAAATGCTCCAACATGCTCTATAATTCACCCAACCTTCTTGGTCTATCACTAGTGATATTTTTCCTTGCTCCCTGCTTGTTGTTCATGAAAAAATAAATGTGAAAAACTACCTATTCTCCCCCATACAAATTTCCTCTATTTTCCCATGATAGTTGACTTCTCACTCTATCCAATATTGATTGTACTACACTCCCATGCTTCCAATAACCATGGAAGTGACTTCTACACACACTCCCTGATAGGTATTCAATGATTGGGCTCTCATACACTCAACCATACAATAGAAGGTTTTCCCAAATGTTTATAAAATTAAAAAATGTGGGTTTGAATTAATACCCATAATAATTTCCTCCTTAAACCCCACTTAGGCACTCCTAGACATTTCCCTCTCTTGTGGATAAATCAACCCCCATCTCTATCCATATTCCCAGTAGTTGGTATCACATTATATTTATTAAAATCAAAAATACAATTCACATATTACATCGCTTGGCCATAGCCATATTCATATCTACATAATGCATAAATAAAAGTGGGGATTATAGTGGGGATGTCACATACATGAATAAGATTGTATATGAACTCTCCAATGCTAGTTTAGAGCTTGATTGAGGAATATTTTGGTAATTATACAATAGGAAGGAAACACTTTGGAATATGAACATCAGTCCTGGATATAGTTGTATTTTATTTCCTTATATTTTTTAGTTTATTCAGAAGAAAACAAAGATGGAAGATAAAACTATGAAATTGCACATCTCTAGTTAATTTTTGAGATGATGACAACATAGTAGTTGTGAAATCTATTTTTCTTGGAATGTGTATACAAAGTAGGATGAAAAGGCTTATGCACAAAGCTATACCTAAGACTGAAATCATCTTTTGAATGCATACATCATCTGCTATATTGTAGTTTTTCTTATAAATAAAATTACAGACTTTTTCTTTCAGAAAAAAGTTATAATTACATTTAAGTTCAAGTAAAATAACATACAATTTAAAATTTATTTCATAACATACGATTTAAGGTTTATTCTAAAAATCAAGGTTTAATTTAAGATTTATTTATAATATACAATTTAAGATTTGTTCTAACAATCAAGGTTTAAATATAGATAGTCATAAATAGATCATGCTCAAGAAAGAGTGCATACAAATTAAAATTACAACAATATAATTTTTTTACATAGAGTACCTGTCTAACTTCGATGGCATAAAATCAAAAACTATATGGCACAATTGAGCCACACAACACAACGATCCAGGTGGATATTGGTGGCCACCCACCTATTCCAACTGGCTCCTCTTGACAATTTTTAGTTCAACATGTTCTTTTGTACTTCTTTGTGATTGTGGGTTCGACACTTCCGGGGATGTATAAATACCTACACATCTTCCAGGTGGATACTAGTGGACTTCCACCTAATCCAACTAGCTTATTTTGTATGTTTTCATGTCAACACATCTTGTTGTACTTCTAGGGCCGTTTTGGGGCCCTAAATAATGTTTTTTTATGGATCGGCAATGTCAAACTATAGATGAAGTCAAGTTTGATGGTGTAATGCGTAGTTCTCAAAAATAACTTTCCAACGGGCTATCACGCGCCTAAAACGAAGGTCGTATGCAAAAGTTACGACCCCTAGAAGTTAAGGTACCAACTTACCCATAGGGGCCCACATAACTTTTGGTGTTTCATCTCCTAGGGTTAGGTTTTTGGAAGTATAGGGTTTTGGAATTCATGAGTAATGATAAAAAGGCCTCTGGAGCCTCATTGTAATCATTCTTCTCAGATAGATGCGTGTAACAACCACATCTCTTCTCAAAGATAACTACCACCATTCGAGCAAGTGTTTCGGTTCTGCAGTTTTACAATTTCAACCTATTTCATTTATTCAATATAAGATATTGTTCACTGGATATCTGTGTTGTTCTTCATATCTCTATGTTTATTGTATTTAGTCTGTTAATTAGTTCGTTCTTCTTCTAAATCTGGATCAGTGGTATCATAGCGGTCTGCTCTTCATTTATTTTTCTTTGTGCATGTCCCCAACACGATCTGGGTACAAGAAGTTGGGACTCAAACCAATCGAGCCGTTGAAAGATCAGCCGCATCGAGACTAACAACAACCCATGGGGGATGAAAATAAAGATGATGGAACATGATATCTTTTTAAAATGTTTCTCGAGGAATCCCTTGCACGACAAAGGAAGGAAATGATGGACAACTTTGCGCAGATCCTTCGACGACTGCCCACTGGAGAAGCATCTTCATCAAGCGATCATGCAACCCCCTTTAAGGTACACATAAATTTTGATATTCCATTATTTGAAGGACTGATAGATGTAGATGTTGTAGATAAATGGTTGAATCTGCTCGAAGGGTATTTTTTGGTCCACAATTTTTCCGATAGGGAAAATATTACTTTTGCACTCCTCAAGGCCATCCCCCATGTTAAGGACTGGTGGGATACTTACTCTAAGAAAAGGGCCATAGAGGAATATTCAATATTTGTGGTTTCCCCTACATGGGATTCCTTTCGGGATTCCATTAAAGAACAATACTATCCTGTTGGAAGCTATGACGACTAGTACACCAGATGGACCACCCAACATCAAAAAAGGGACCAAACAGTACCAGATTTCACTAGTATTTTCCATACCTTGCGGACCAAATTGGGTATCAAAGACTGTGAGCAACATTTGGTGCTCAAATATCGTGAATGTTTGCATAGATACATTCAAACATAAATATAGTTTCTGGACATCCCTTCATTGGGTATGACTTATAGATATGCTATCAAGATCGAGCATAAATTTAAGTAGAAGAGGCGAGAGTTTGGATCTACAAAATCCTCACAGCTGAAGCAGGGCAAAGGCAGCCCCAAACCACATAGAAAAGGATATAGAAAAGATGGCCACTCGCAGGAAAACCAATCCAAGCCACAACACAATAAGGGCAATGAGAAGATGAAGAAGGACACAGGAAAATGGTGTGAATACCATAAAATCCCTTGGCACAACATTGAAGAATGTTGCTCCAAGAAGTCACTCGTGGCTAAGTTGAAGGCTTCCGAGTCAGAGGGAGATCCTGACTCCGAATCAAATCCAGAAGGAGGGAAGCAAATTATCGATGCTGAACCGAGTGCCACTGTCTCTACCACCAAAGTCTAGCCAAGCGAACTAAAAGAACCAGAGGAAGGGGAACACCTCTTTCACTCACATATGTGGGTAAAGGGGGCTCTGTTTCATTTCATTGTTGATAGCGGTAGTTAGAATAAAATGATCTCAGCAGAGATCATCAAGCGACTAGACCTGTCGATGACACCGCACCCACAACCCTACACCATCGGCTGGCTTCTCCAGGGAAGAGATCTTCGTGTCAGCCAACAATGTCGTTTGTCCTATGACATCAAGCCTTTCAAAGATGAGGTATTGTGTGATATTGTTCCCCTTGAAGTTTTTGATGTTCTTTTAGGACAATTATATTTGTGGAAGCATCATGTTGTGTATGAGTCTAGACCCCACAGTGTTATTATTACTTTGGGTAGACAATTGTACATGATAGCAGAGGTAGCACCGCCTACCACTATTTATTTAATTTCTACTAAGAATGCAGTAAGGTCATTTCATAGACTGAGAAGTTCCACTTCTTTGTGATCCGTGCTCACAGTAAACAGAAGGTCACCGCCACATCCGTGGCCTCTACATAGAGCCTCTCTTTGCAGCAGAAGCAAGTGGATGGGATAATGGAAGAGTACAAAGAAATCTTCTCCTCACCCACCAGGGTACCGATGCACTTCCAATCAAGCATCCAATTGATCTAACCCCCGATGCACCTCTGCCCAATGGAACAATCTATCACTGCTCACTGACGAAAAATGACGATATCAAGAGTAAGATCCAAGAAATTATTCAAACGGGACACATCAGACCCAAATCCTCCCCTTGTGGAAGCCTGATTGTAATGGTGCAGAAGAAGGACAGGACCTGACAACTTTGCATTGATTACAGAGCATTAAATAAAATCACAATCAATATCCGATACCTAATTCCCAGGATTGATGACCTTCTTGACCAACTCATGGGGGGAAATTTCTTCAGCAAGATTGATTTGGAGTTTGGCTACAACCAGGTTCCCATCGAACCAACTGATGTATGGAAGACAACTTTCAAATCTAAAGAAGGTCTCTTTGAATGGCTGGTCATGCCCTTTGGCTTAAAAAATTCACCAGCCACTTTCATGAGGTTGATGGATGATGTATTGAGACCCTTCACCAACTCTTTTGTGGTGGTATATTTGGATGACATCCTCATCTTCAACAAAACTTGGGAGGAGCACATGCAACATATTCAATAGGTTTTGAGCACTCTGCGACAGCACAAGCTATATGCCAACTTGGAAAAATGCTCCTTTGGCATGAACAAGGTCCAATAATTGGGCTACATTGTTGATGAGCATGGGGTACATGTTGATCCAGCTATGATCCAAGTCATCCGTGACATATCGACCCCAAACACACTAACTGAGCTTTGAAGTTTCTTGGGACTGGCCAACTTCTACCGACGGTTTGTGTTGGGATTCTCCCATATTGCATGGGACCTCAACCAAGTTGATTCAGATTTTATGAGCATAAAAAAATGAATACAAATTATTATCAAAATATTCTTAACACATAATAACATATATACAGTAAAACTGGTTTCTATTCAATAAGAAAATAAGTTGAAACTGTAAAATGCAGCGGAAAACAAGCTTGCTAGAATGGTGACAGATTATCTCTGAGAAGAGATGTGACGACTGCGCTCATTCATAAGAAGATGATTACAATGAGGATCTAAAGACATTTTTACAATATACAGGAATTTCAAAAATCCTAGAGATCCAAAAAGCTAACCCTAGGAGATGAAGCACCAAAAGTCACGTGGGCCTCGTTTGGTTAAGTTAGTACATCAACTTCTCGGGGTCGTAAATTTTGCATATGATCTTTATTTTAGGCGCACAATAGACTGTTGGAAAGGTTTATTCAAGGACTAGCGGATTCAACACATCATCCAACAGGTCCATGAGATTTTGCAGAAAGCCAATGCTAAGTACAAGCAGCGCCATGATCACCACAAGGTACCACATCAGTTTTAGGTTGGAGACAAAGTCTGGTTACATTTGCAGAAGGAGCATCTTACATGGACCCATCGAAAGCTCCGTCCACTTCGCTATGGGCCTTACACTATCACCAAGGCTGTGGGTAGCAATGATTTTGAGCTCAACACTCCACCCTTCCTTGGCTTGCACCCAATGTTCAATGTGGACCTCCTTCGACCATATTTTATACCATTATTGGACACCTCAAAGATCGCAGAACAACTGAAACCAACATAGCTCAACCTTGACTGCATGGAACATGCATCCACTGATCAGATAGTGGACACACAGGTCAAGGGCAGTTTCCAGTAGAGGATCCAGCTTTATCGGGTTGTCAAGGCAGGGAAACTCCTCCACCAAGGAAAGTGGCTCACTCGGGGCCAAATTCAACAGAAGTTTCTTCACTTGATGGGAGAACTCAATGAAATGGAGACCATTGCTTCCTAAGGGGGGAGGACTGATCTAGGTGGATATTGGTGGCCACCCACCTATTCCAATTGGATCCTCTTAACAATTTTTAGTTCAACAGGTTCTTTTGTACTTCTTTGTAATTGTGGGTTCTACACTTCTAGGGCTGTCTAAAGACCTACACATCTTCCAGGTGGATACTGGTGTCCTCCCACCCAATCCAATTGACTTATTTTGTATGTTTTCATGTCAACACATCTTGTTGTACTTCCAGGGCTGTTTTGGGGCCCTAAACAATGTTTTTTTGGTTCTCCATAGTCAAACTATAGACGAAGTCAAAGTTTGACGACGTAATATGTAGTTCTCGAAAAGACCTTTCCAATGGGCTATCACGTGCCTAAAATAGAGGTCATATGCAAAAGATATGACCCCAAGAAGTTGAGGTACCAATTTACCCATAGGGGCCCACATAAATTTTGGCGTTTCATATCCTAGGGTTAGGTTTTTGGATGTCTAGGGTTTTGACATTCATGAGTAATGTTAAAAAGACCTCTAGAGCCTTGTTGTAATCATTCTGCTCCGAGGTATGAGTGTAGCAACCACATCTCTTCTCAGAGATAGCTACCACCATTCGAGAAAGTGTTTTAGTTTTGCAGTTTTACAATTTGATCCTATTTCATTTATTCAATAAGAGATACTGTTCACTAGATATATGTGTTGTTCTTCATATCTATGTGTGTATTGTATTCAGTCTGTTAATCAGTTCGTTTCGCTCCTAAATCAAGATCACACAATGATCACTTTTTCTTAGGATCCCATTAAGCTTCACAACACTATGTTTCACTAATACATGAATCTCCACTAAATAATCAACACTATGCTTATAGATATGCTAATCTAATCAAACTCAAAGGGATGAGGTTGTTACATATATTATATAGTGACATGGTGGGTGATCAAAATAGAATTTGTCAATGATCAAATTACTAGATCTTCTTAGTTTTTATATGAAATTAGGATATTATCTCACTAATTGAATGGTCAAGTTTGACTTGACCATCTTCATGCCACAATTATGCATTAACTCGACATTAGCCACCAAATCATCAACACTATTCCATTCCAATCTATGCATTCCTAAGTATTTGTCCTCAATTTTCTTTTAATGTTATCATTTCTTGACATATGTGCCCGCAGTTGACTCTATTGACTTGAATTAAGATGTGCTCGAATAGCTCACACTTGTCTCAATTGTGTTTATGCTAAATTGTACTCAACAATCACTTCTACTTATTACAATTTTTTATTTTCAACATGCTCAAATTTTCCATTACTTTCCAACACTCACCTAGGACCCTTAATGGAAAATAATTCTCTCATTCCACATAACACTCTAAACTTTACAAACTTGTCTTTTCTCAAATGTTTAGTAAGGATATTTGCTAATTGTGCAATCATGTGGCAATCATACTACAATACCATAACTAAGTCTATCCTTATAATTTATTTGTTGTAGGTTTCTTATATGTTACACCAATCTCCACAAGTAACCTTCTTGTTCACACTTGCTCACATGTTGTGTTAAATGCTTTCTTGTACTCATCTTATATTGAATATAAGGAAACAATGAACTTGATCTTGCTCCTCCAACTTACCACTATTGAACAAACATGAAAAACAAAACAAGATGCAGACTTCATATACATGCATCTATTCCATTAAGAATTTGTGAATCCAACTAATACTAAATCACTACCACATTAGGAATACTCCAATTCCCATTTTAACATGCCTTTAATATATCGTAATTGTCTTTTAGTTGCTTTTCAGTGAATAACTTTGGCCTACCATGTATCTCAAAACCTTTCCAATTGCATAGCTTATATATGTAGTCGTGTAATGCTCAAAATAAATCAAGCTCCCTACTAATTATCTAGACAAGGTCGTGCCACCTGCTTCTCATGCTTCATCCTTAATGAGATCCACACTAGGATGCAACAGAGTATCACATGTATTAGAGTTTGACATTTGGAACTTCTTGATCATGTCACTTGAGTACTTCCTCTAAGACAAGAAAATCCCTTTAGAACTTTGACAAACTCCCATCCCAAAATAATAGTGCAATATAACAAGATCTAACATATCAACGTTGTAACTTAGATCTTATTTCAATACTACAACATGAGTTTCATTGCTACCTATAATAATGAAATCATTGATACACAAAATAATTAGTAATAAATCAACACTTTGAGTCACTCATGTGTATAGATTAGGATTTGCATTGCTTCTTCTAAATCCACCTCCTGCAAAGTACTCATTAATCTAAGCAAACCATGTTGTCAATGCTTGTTTTGGTTTATATAGCATTTTATATACCAGTTCTACCTTCCAAGGTGCATGAATCCTACTGGATACCCCATGTAAACTTCATTAATCCACCCACTTAAAAAATAACTCTTAAAATCTATTTGATTCATGATCCATCCAAGTTAACTACAAGCTAAGGTACAATTTAGATTGTGGTCATCTCTGCTATTAGCATGAAGGTTTTTTCATACTCAACACCTAATTCTTTCTATGCATAGACTTTAGCTACTAATTACTTTTTATATTTATCAATTGTGCCATCAGATATGGTCTTAGAGATCCATGTATTAGATTCCAAGCTTAATCTTCTAATTGAATTCATGTTAGTTTCCACTTCTTTTTACCAATCTTCATTTCTGTATGCTTCTACATTTTTCTATAGTTCATTAATGATTAAGGCTTGTTCCATTAGTACATAGTTTAGTCATTACAATCATATACTTCTTATTTACACATTTTCTTTATGTATACTCTCTTTTATTTTTTGAATTTAAATCTTTACTATATTGTTGCTCTCAAATTTTGTATATAATTCTTTAAATGATTTATTTATTAAAATATACACATCAAATATTGATCACATAATCCACTATTTTATCTAACTTATTATTTTGTATTAATTACTACATTATATAATATATAATCATATTATAACACTGAAAAGTTGCTAGATTGTTCAACCGTTTTTCCCTCATCATACACACATTCACATTTATCAACACATATATGGTTAACCTAAAGACAATTAACCAACTAACTATTTGAAAATGATTCCTTCCTTTGTGCTCATAACAAAGAATTTGTCAACGAACGTGACATTTTCATTTAACAATATATTTTAAAAATGTAAAGCCGCTCTAAAGTAAAGGGCATAGTTGGAATCAAATTTATTATTACTTTGATGTATGAATTGACTTGGTTGAACATAATCCCAAAAAGACAACTTTATTTGTATAATTTATCATCATTCATATGTTTTTTTGGTTCATTTGCTTATATTTTAATTTATCATGATTTACATGTTTTTGTCATTTGCTTATGTTTTAGGAGGCAAATAATGTCATGGTGGGATTATGATTTTATGGTTTTTTTTTAAGTGTTGTGGGTGCTTTTGATGTATAATGGCTGAGTGCTTATTAGTTAGAGATTTTAATTATTGATAATAATGATAATTGAAGTTGGAGAAAATTATAGTTAGGATTACAAGAATTAAACCCTTGATTTGTAAAAATTACCTTCTTTTTATTTATTAGGAAAAAAACTATTTTTTATTTTATATCAATATTCTATATTAATTTATTTTATAAAAACTAATATTTTTAAAAAGCAATATCCATTTCAAAATTAATAATCATTTTTACATTAATAATCATTTTTACATATTGATGAAAACTCAATATGAAACAACATCAAAGTGGGTAACCAAAACAAACCCTTCACATCACCTTTGACATAGTGGCATCCACCTTCATTATTTAATTGCTAATTCTGATTACTCCACTTCCCTATCTTGATCTTATTTGCTAAGAATGTGGCCTGGGCATGATGATCTTATTTCATATATTTATTTCCTAATAAAATTCCACTAACTCTTTGCTATTATTTAAAACCCAAATCCAAGTACAAGGTTAGCTTTAGGCTCACGAAAGACATCAAAGTCATAATACCGTATTGTCTTTTGTCCACCCACCTAGTGGTTGCATTGTCAAGTTTTCTTGCATATTTATTTTATCAAATTTATTTAAATTTTTTATTTAAATATTTTTTTAATAACTATGAGTTTATTTAAGAATGTGTGGTCAAGAATATACTTGTATAAATGTACATCCAATACATGTTTTTCAAATAATGTGTGATTAAGAATACACTTATATATATATATATATATATATATATATATATATATAAGTGTATTCTTAATCACATATATAAATAGTTTTGGCCTTCGTAGAAACTCCACAAAAGCCATTGCCATGTGGAAACAAAATATTTAGGTATTTTTTAAATTAAAAAATACACATACATTAAAAATGTATACGTGTTTTTAAAGTGAGTGTGTTATGTGTAAAAAATTATAAAAAAATGTAATAATTTTTTTTTTATTCCCTCAACCTAAGGTGATTTCACTCTATTTCTTTTCCCTAATGCGAGCATGATTTTGTTAACTAAACCTAATCTCAACGAGGACAAGCAAGAAGGACATTGACATCATTGGCACTCGACATTTTGTGGACAAGAGCTCTCATTTCCAAGTAGACTTTATTTGAAATGTCTTTTTTATATTTTTTAAATTATAAAAATTGACATGGTTAATTTTTAAAAATATTTTGTTATTGTTTAATTGTAGCTATTATTATGTCAATATGGAGCAAAATCCCAATCCAAACCCAAACCCAAACCCCTTAGATGACCCATACACATAGATTAATCAATGGTTAGATGAACTCAAAAACTTAATTGGTGAGCTTAGGAAAACTAGAGAGCCATTTCATATTTCATTGACCACTTCACTTGAAAACATTGTTGTTTCCACTGGCCATGCCCTTGGACAATTATATGATATATTATCTGAATATATGGCTAGGATGAGAGAGTACTACTCAACCGACATTAGTAATGAAGAGGTGAAAAACTTGCATACTGCTAGCACTCTGTAAATTTGTTCGACTGATAAAACAAACGATAGAGGTAACCTACAAACCAAATTTAGAGCTGGGTACTAGCCTACTCAGCTCAGAGAGGGATCTCTCGTGTCACTTGCTGTTAACAGATGAATTTTCTTTAATAAATCAATGGCTAGGTTTTGTTTGTTGAAAGGGTTTTTTTATGAATTTGCTGGCAAGGAAGGGGAGGGACACGTAGGGCTATGGAGTCAAACTTCTAAAATGAATGGAAGCACTGACTGGTCGGTAGAACTCTCCAGAGGATAAAAGCTAAATGAGGTGAATAATTTGAGTTATAAATAGTAAATTTTCAGAGTGTAGGAAGAAAAGAAAACATATAACTACATCAAAGCATTAAATAAATGAATTCTGAATTGGTTAGGAAGAACTTAACATAGTTTAAATTGCTTCAGCTGAGAGCATCACAAGATGAATTCTGGGCCTTTGACTATCCAGTTTAAACAGAAGACGATGAAAATGAAATCATAAATACAGGAAATACATACAAAGAGAGGAGACAAAACTCAGATCACCACCATTAGAATCTTTTCGTGGAAACTTCAAGAATTTTGCATGTGTATTCAATTCAACTTCAGAAAATTAAATTCAAGTTCCGAATAGCTAAAATCGTGCCCTTGCACTTCTGCCAACTCTTCAATACATTTGGAACTCCTAATATTTATACAAGCTAAGTTCCTTCGGTTTGAAACCGATTGCAATGATTACAAAGAAACGTTTTGGTTTCTAAAATTGGTTACAATGATTAAATTTAAACGTTTCAGTTTTGAAATTGATCACAATGATTAGCAAGAAACGTTTCATGATCTGGATTTTGGCTCTTCTGGTGCTTCAATCCCTCTCTCCGTCCTCTGACTCTGTCTCAGATATAATTCCCTGCCTGAATACGAGTGGAACTGGCAAGCCAGTTTAGCATGTGGTTGAGTTGCAGGTGATATTCACACCAAGGTTCTAATGATTTAGTGTTTGAAAAAATAATAATCAAATAAATTTAAACGACTAGCGGTTGTTTTTTGGGGGCACGAGGAAGTGGTTTGGGGCAAACCACTTTTCGCCCCAAAATGAACTTGGTGGCGCCACGTAGCTCCCAATGAAAACCGCGGTTTAAATTTCGGCCCGCTCTCCAAAATTATCCTCTGCACATCTTCTTCCCCCAAAATTGTTCTCGACCGTCGATCTTGAGAGGTAACGTTCTGTGACACGTCGGGCCCTGCCACTTAGCGCTCCTGCTAGATTTAGCCCTTTCCTGCTAGATTTATCTCCTTGTACTAGTTTATCGGGCTTCTAAACATGTTTAACGTCCTGCCAGATCTTGAAATCTGGATTTTACATAATACAAATTAGCATGTGATAACACATACAACCAAAGAGATGTTTGTTCACTTGTTTATCGACCCTGGAACCAAACAAACCCCTAATATGAGAAAGAGGCTTCTTTGCATGAATTAGTAAATATTCCATCCATGGAAATACCATTGGATGGATAGGCAATTTATAGTATTTAATAAACCTCCCTACAATAACACAAAGGTTCCTTTATGTTTTCTTCATAAATTATGGGCCAAGTTTATTATGGGTCACCATGTCAATTATTTTGAAACTAGTGAATTCCAGGGGGTTGGTCTTGGCTCTGCTTAGGATCAAGCAATAACTAGGCATAACCCATTGAGAGGGCCTCTTGCTCCTAGGTGTATGCCTAGCCACACCTCCCAGACACCTCATCTTGGATATAAGATTTAGGCCATTGGTAGTATGAATCATCCTCGACACACAGTCTAGTTTAGTATTACACATTTGTGACAACTTCCCATCATGAGCCATTGTCTGATTATGTTAGACCACCAAGTGTAGGGCCTTTAGTCCATGTGGATTGTATACCAAACACTATATCTAACTAGGATGGCCATTTTGGTTCTAACCCAGTTGTTTCACATATATGCTCTCATTGTGGGCATACTTGTCATGGCTCAACTAAGGATCCTATTCACGAGTGTTTCTTGGATGAGGTTAGTACACCATATATTTTATATTTTCATTGATTATTTATTTAAAATTTTAATAAATATTTGGTAAACATAACTTTAAAGTATTTGTAAGTGCCTTTTATTTTTTGGCATGTACAACTCTGAGATAATAAACTCGCATCTAGGTGACAAGGCACATATTCTTCTAGACTTGATGCAACAATTGCAACAATATCTTCGATTGAGACACCTCACACATACGAATTTAGATGATTTTATGTTCCCCTCCCCCAATAAAGTGAATTAAAATTATAAGTTAGAGATGTGTATAATTGTAACCATAAATGACTTAAAGAATTACACGTGTCATTTAATTAGACCATAATTAAGTGCAATGTCAATATAGATTGGGCAATGTGAGCTACTATCATTTTTCTATATAAATATGAATACGAATTGCATAATTGTTATCTTCAATCTCAATTTGAGTGTAAATAACCAACTTATCTATTGAATATTTGAATTTCAATTCACATGTATCCATTAAAAATTCACTCTAAAACTTTTGAATAAATTTATTTCCTGAAAATTTGTTTAATATTTGATCTTCTTTCCTTATGGCTTATCTTGATAAACCCATCGTTTTAATACATGCAAAAATGTTAACTCGTAACTATTCCATATTACTTGTCTCCAAATTTGTTTAGTCTCATTGTAATACTATCCTTCGAATATTTCAACTCCATTCCTAATACGATATAATTTTTATCCTTGAGAAAGACATCAAACTCATAATACTTTCGTATCTTTGGTCAGAGAGTGTATGCATAAGATCTTGAATCCAACGTTATTATGGGTTAATATTTTGTAAAGGAT
>ML806006.1:116083-128128 GCA_009831015.1 Picea engelmannii | reverse complement strand
GAGGGCCAGGATATCCGTAGATATCCTGGAGCTAGGTTGTTTTCCTAGTTGGCAGGGTGGACAGGAGGTTTTGGGCAATTATTTTCTGTGTTTGCAGGACTGGACTGTGTAGCAGGTAGCAGAAGGAAGGCAGCTGGCAATGGAAATAGCATCAGAATCAGGTACCTTGTTGAGTTATGTAATTATTTATTCTGCTATGAATTTATTTGATGAATCTAAACTGTTTAAGTTGCTGGTAAGCAGATTGATATTATGTTGATTAGATATTGTATTATGCTGTTAAGAAATAAATGCTCGTGAAGATAACAATGTTAGATATATATATTGATGGGCATTACAAGGACCCACGATGCCTTGAGGGCAGACTGCGACAGTCACTCACGATGATTCTAAGGGGTGCACAATAAGGTGGGGGCCTTATTCCTTAAAGGCCCTTAGTCTCCCACAAGTTCACCAAGCAGAGTATTGACTCCAGGGGTTTTTGATGTCTACCAAGTCAGTCAAGAGGTGAGTGACACCCTTGGAGCACGTGGTGTGTCCTGAAGGGCACATCACACAAGAAAAATGGAAAGAGGCGAGTGGCACCCTTGGAGCATGTAGTGCGTCCTGAAGGGCATGTCACGCAAGGGAAACAAATTAAGGCGAGTGGCACCCTTGGAGCACCCAATGTGTCCCGAAGGGCACGTCGCGTTGTTGATGATAAATGAATGAACCTAGATGGCCTTAGGACGAATAACGTGTTAAGAATTTTTAAAAACAAATTCCCTAATAAAATGTTGCCCAGTACGAAAATTTAAGGTCTAATTCTAAATTATGCCAGTGGTAAAATTTTATCTATCATTTAAAAAAATAAAATAAAAATAAAAACAACATAAATAATAATTATACTCTTCGTTAAATCTTGTAATAATAAGGGGGTAAGCAATTTAAATGATTCATAAAAATCTGATAGGGTAAATGTTTAAAAAAAAAGGGGAAATAATTGTTTTATTATTTATGATAATTTAAAATTATTAACTAAAAAAGGAAAAAGGAAAAAATGGGTTAATTTCTACACCTGCCAATTTGAGTCCTAAATGAAAAGGGGAAAGAGGGAAATCTAAAATATTTTGGAAACTAGGAAAATAGGGAAACATAAGAAGAAAAGGGAAACCCAAGGGAAAAAACAGAAAGTCAAACTTAGTGAGGTATCTACCATTAAGAACTTTCTAATTTAAAATTGAACTAGCAAATTGATAATGGGGAAAGTCATTAAAACCTGTAAGAGAATTTTGGGACACCTAGGAGTGATTCTAGGAGTGACTCTAGGTGGGTGAGGGAAATAAGGGAATTTAATTAATTAAAGAAATTAATTTGTGGAGGAATGAAGGGGATGGGTGACACTTGTAGGAGGAGGAATTTTTAGGATTTAATTTAAAAAAAAACTTAATTAAATGAGATTTTATGAAAGTAAGGGACTTCAAAACTCTATATAATGAAGGGAGGAGAAGGATGAGGCATCTCTTCTGTTTGCGTAACATTACGCTGCAAAAATATCTACTTGACTGACTTAGCTTGTGGGAGTTGGGATACCCAATTCGGTGAGGAGTGGTAGCTCGACCTTGCGAGGCAAGCTGGGAGCTAGTTGAAATCTCTGGATAGTGCGTGTGTGGCCCCTTTACGGCTCGGGGGGCTAAGGGAGAAGAAGAGTATCCTTAACAATGGCTGGGAGGTACCAATGAAGTCTCGTCGGTCGACAAGCGGGAGTTGCATGGAGCGCGCGGGATGTCCACTTAGAGCGGGCGGTCAGGAAACAATACACTCTCTTCATTTTTGTATGGTAGATTGTGGTAGGATTTATGCGTGGATTTGCATTTTTATTTGGGTAAGTGAACTGATTGCCTAGATTGTTGACTGGAATTTTTCTTAGCCTAGCTCGATGATTGATTGACTCCCATGGCCTTCGTTTCCCCGCATGTCTTGACCACCTTGAGGTGTTTTGATTGTGACCTTTGTGGTTGTTTTTCCTTCGTCCCTAGCTCACCAGTCCTCGCCTGAGCAGTCTGCCAAGAGCCTAATCTACATTCGTCGCCTCGACGTTAATAGACCTATGGATCTCAACACCCTGCTTTTTTGTGTGAGGATGATGAGTGAAGGACGAACTTGTTAGGCATATACCCTTGATGTTTGTCCTTGGCTGAAGGTTCATCTTGCTCCTTGATGCGTTTAAATAACCTTGAAATTTTGATTGATGGCGAAGTTTCTTTAACTCTGTGTTTCTTAATCGCCGGATAAGTTTATCTCTGTGTTTTTATGTATTGCTGGATGAATTGGCACTTCGTTGCATTACCTCCTTCACAACTTTAATTTGTGTTTGTTTTAATGTTGGCCTTTTTCTTTGTGAATTTTATCCCTACACATTAATATTTGATGAATTTTAGCTTGAGTTTTTGCCCATTCGATTGACTGCCTGCAAATTATTCTAGACTACGTTTTTTTTTCTAGGGTGTTGGGTTGGAGATATTACCTTGGACTCTCTACAAATTTTTGATTGCTAACTTACCCTGTGGAATGCATTTCTGAGGCGTTTGTTCCCACTATTGGGATTGCGTTGTTGGTAAAAGATCAATTTCAGAAAAGCGATTTCACTCTGCATAATTATCCCTTCTAATGGCGATCTCGCTTAGCTATTTCATCACTTTTAAAAGTGAATTCACTTTGCGTATTAACCCTTTTTATTGTTAATCCCTTTTAGCTAGTGATAGCATCACACTGCGAACTCCCTTTTTTTGTTTCGCCAAATCCTTTGGTGCTTTCAATTTTTTTTTAGCGAATTCTTCACTCTGCGTATGCTTGCATTTCCACTGCAACCTAGATAATTGGTGACAATGATTTATCTTTTTGGATGGCCACTTCTTGGACAGAGGAAGTAACCTGGTTGTCAACGTTTTACCTTTATGATTGTGACTGTGATTTAAATCTAAATGACAACGATTGGTAGTGTAGATCTACGCTTGATTATTTTGTTCATGCCTAAGTCATTACGATTTTACTGCCTGTGTTTTCGATGACACATGGCTGCGTGTGGCTGTGACTTTCCTGGCTGAGTGGGTGCCATGGCTGGGTGGGTGCCTGCATGCGACTTACTGGCTGAGTGTGTGCCTGCGTGCGTTTTACCTTGTTGTTTGTGTGCCTGCTTGTTCGACAACAATTTTTATGGCTGCGTGTTATGCCCAGTCCCTAACTTGGCTATTGCCGTAATGGAAGAAAGAATTAAACTGATTTTGAGATTATAGGCGTGCCATCTATTTCTCACCGTTATCACAACAATAATGAATTCAAGGCGACAGTTGGCCCAATAATCATAATAATGGCGATTTATTGACTGCAGTAGCTCCAGGAATTGTCTAATTCATAAATTTTAATGGTATCCATGTAATGACTCCATAATCCTTCATGAGCGCGAAGTAATGATTATCCCCGTTGAAATCATTGTAATTGAAATATATTGTTAAAGAAAAATAATGTTTGTAGAATAGGAGATTCGTTGTAATCCTTTATTTAGATTGACATGAATGGTATGCAATTGATTGGTATATTTTTAAAAGTGAAAATAAACAAAAGGTTGATTAGTATCCTTGAAGTTTAAATAAATAAAAGGCTCAGCTTAGAGGGAAAATATGCATTATTTAATCTGTTGGTTGTGGAGCCTGATTATCTTCCTGATTCAGAGGTACTTGTTTTTAGCCATGTTTATACCCCATGAAGTATTTACACCCAAAAAATATGTATACTCTTCCACGCGGGGGAGTGCAGAGGGGGGTACCCCCTCTGTGGGGTCTGGGGGGGCTATCCCCCCCGCTGGGGTGTCTGGGGGCAAGCGGGCCCCCAGCGGGGGTTCGAGGCGAAGCCCCTGAAGGAAAAATTACCTTGTAAATGTATATTGTAATTTCATTGTAAATATGGACCATTCATTATAAGGTCGCAGATCTAACGGTAGAGATTATGTTAGGGTTTTTTTCCCTAGAAGGCAACCCTCTTTTATGAGGGAAATGTATTGCGGCTATGGTTGATGGTGAATATTGTATTCTGAGAGAGGAGATTGTGAGAGAAAGAAGAGGAAGTTACAACGGGTTTTGCTGTAGGTTGTATCCCTTCATTTGCTGGATAATAATAAAGGAATGACCTGGAAATTTCTCTGGTGGACGTAGCCCACACTGGGTGAACCATGTAAATCTGTGTCTCTCTTGTATTGTGTATCTTCTGTGTTTTGTTTTCCGCATTTGTTTTATTTTATTGCTTCGCGGTCCTGTTTTTCTAACAACTGGTATCAGAGCGAAAGGTAACTCGCAGGAAAAGAGGGTTCCTGGTTCGAGTGGGAGCAATGTCGGAAGATGGAAAGTTTAGGGTCGAGAAATTTAACAGCCAAAACTACCAGCTGTGGAAGATGCAAATGGAATATTATTTATATCAGAAGGATCTATTCCTACCATTGGGTGGAGTAGCAAAGAAGCCGATGGCCATGAAGGACGAAGAATGGGAGATTCTTGACAGAAAGGCTCTAGGAACGATACGACTAAGCCTGGCAGCATCGATGTCTTTCAATATTTCCAAAGAAAATATTATGAAGGGTTTGATGGATGCATTGGCCAAAGTGTATGAAAAACCCTCGGCATCCAATAAGGTATTTCTAATGAAGAGATTATTTAATATGGAGATGTCAGAAGGTGGGTCTGTTGCAGATCATTTAAATGAATTTAATACAGTTACTAATCAACTAAGTTTTGTAAAAGTGGACTTTGATGATGAGGTCAGGGCTCTTCTAATCTTGTGCTCATTGCCAGAAAGTTGGAACATCTTGGTCATGGATGTTGTTACACATAAAAATTACTCACTTTGATAGTGCCGCAAGTGTCGCATTTTGCTCACAAGTGTCGCAAGTGTCAGGGAAGCATACTGCCATGATGCCTATGTCGTGCCTATAATGACATGAGAAGGGCACTTGAAACACCTCAAACATTTGGTTTGGAAGAGGAGAAATGAGTCAGCAGGCTTACAAACCTTTTGCCATCTAAAAGCACCTCAAAAACTGATTTTTTGGAGGGGAGCGCTCCCCTAAACCTCTTCTGGGAGCGCCAACTCTCCCCCTTACACTGTTTGGGAGCGTTATAAAGCTCCTCTGGCCCTTTTGAGGGAGCGCTATGGATTTTGAAAGCGCTGACACCCCGCTAAAGCCTACTAGGGAGCGTTACAACACTCTGATGGTCCTTTTGAGGGAGTGCTACCTATTCTGGGCAGTAGTTAAGTTGTTGAGATGAATGGGGGAAGGATCCTTTCATTCTTGGAAGGCAGTTGGATTCGAATCCCTAGTCCAGCCATAATCTTAGGGAAGATCCTCAACTGAAGGAGGAAAATCCTCACCTTCCCCAAAGATATCTCAAGTTGTTGAGCCTCTCCAAGGCTATATAAGAAAGCTTTCTAATGGTGAAAGAGGACTGGAAAGGAGAATCACACCAAACTTATGATCTCATAAGTGGTGCTGGAACAAAGATTTTTTGGAAGCAAGAGACCTATGATCTCATAGGGAGCAATCAATGAAGCTGTCATCATTTAGATCGTGGATCTTTTGAGCAAGGGGTAGACAAGGAGGACTTGGCATAGTTGCTGCAATCAATCCATGGCTGTAAGCAATGTTTTGTCCTCATTAATATAATTTGCTTGGCCTGTTTCTTTCTAATTCATGTTCAATCTCACATGAATTTGTCTCTTTAGTAGATAGACCTATTTCAAAATAATCTTGATATAGTAGGAAGTGGTCGTACTTTGTTTGTCTACAGGGCTTATCGAGGAGCGAAAGATTGGAGCTAAACTTGGAGTGTGCAGGGACAAACGTCGATAAAAAGGTACTTATGTTTTCCTTCTTCCTCATGCATTAGTTTGTATAGATCTGAAAGGAAGTCAGTGTCCACGTTAATCACTTTCTATCTTAGAGTTAAGAGTCTAGCTCTTTGAGGCAATCTACATGTCCGTAGGGAGATTTTCCTACAACAGAAACTAGCGACTCTGCTGGGGAAGGAATCAAAACTTTTGGTTTTGTCTTTCCTCATAGGCCTTGTATTACCTTTTGTTTTCTTAGACCTTGTTCACCCCATTTATCTAATTGCACTTGCTGATTGACTCTTCACTCCATCACACTCAGCTTGTTTGTCAAAATTTGACTGAATTTTAAGGTTTTTTGGACATTTTTGTGAGTTTTTGGGCACCAACGCTCCTCTGCCTTGTTAGCAGGGCGCCAGTGCTTCCTTAGAGTGTTGGACAAAGATTTATAATGCCTCGATGTCCCTTACACCAGAGTGATAGCCCCTGTTTTCACAAAATCCCTTCAAAAAATTGCATTTTTGAGGTTAAAGACCCTGTTTTTTTATTTGCTGAGCTGCCTTGTGATTCAATGCTTCTTATTTTGACCTTTGACATGCTTCCTCCTAAGAAGTAAACACCTTATTTTTCATATTTTATGCCCTTATTCATTCTTTTTGAGTTTTTGCTGTTGAAAGCTTGAAATTGACCCCCTGCTTTCGTCTCTCCTATCCGACTGAGTGAGAACTCTAGTGAAGGACATTTGAAGTCTATAACTCTTCTCATTTGGTTCTTTGAGGTCATCTGATCCAATATTTTTCTCCTTCCTTTTGCGTTTTTGATTTTCTTTCTCTTGTTTGATTGCAAAAGGGTGTGTTGTTTGTGCGAAATCTGCATGTTCTTGTCTGAATCTCCTTGATCTGAAAGGGTAGTTGGCAGGAGAAATTTTGCATTGAATTGATTATCATTCGCATGAAAACGACAAAAGTACATCTTAATGATTAGTTTGCATATTAGTTTTCATTTCTGAAATGTTGTAGCATCATATTGGATTTGATTGAGAAAAAAATTGATTGAGGGCATTCCTTATCAAGTGTTTGAGAGTGGAAACGACTCTTCCTCTTTCCCTTAAATAGGTATTCATTGAAAATAAACTCAAAGGACTGGCTCAGTGCAGAGGTTCAGCGGATGATAATGCGTGCAAATAACAAAGTGCTGTGTTCAAGGATGACTCTAAGAATTATTTGATAATGTTCTCAAGAGATTGCTTGGCTTGCTTCTTTCAAATTTCCCCCCCATCCAGATAGATGAGTACCTCTTTTTGATTTAATGAGCTCGAGGAGGATAACACATGCTTGATATAACTCACCTTCGGTAAGTTCCTCTTCCTTTGTTTAACGAACTGGAAGAAGTAAGGGTTCGATCCCATATGGGCCTGTCGATGTGTGCTTTAGCGAGTCCAAAGACAGAAAACTCGAAGGTTTTTCAGAATTATAGAGTTTGGAAAAATGCTTAAAAGAGAACTCTCTCAGTTCCTTTTTCGTATAGTAGTCTAACAAGACCGAAAAAGAGATAAACTATCGCTCGAAAGATGCCCTTTCAAACCATTTAACGAGCGTGAAAGGAAGCAAGATCACTCGACAATCTTTTCATATTTAGAGAGTCTGAAAAGGGTTTAAAGATGACTCCAGGGGGGTTCCTTTTTCGTGTGTCCATGCGGGCCCGAAAAAAAGATAAAATTCTACCCAGATGCATTCTCATGTATTTACGAGCACGAGAAAGAACAAAGACTAAGCTCGGTATGCCCCCAGCTTGAAAGCTAGTGGCTTATCTCTAGAATGATTAGCAAAATCTGGAGACAATTGGTTGATCCGATCCAATCATCGGTCGATCCTACTCTCCTTCTAGAGAGTAAACCCGATACTGCCCATGTTTTTCTCGTTAATACAGACTCTACCATACCGGGGGGCATTCCTCCTTCTCTCGTGAAATCCCCTCCAAGTACTAAAGCCATCCTTTTTGATTGGGGTGTGCTAACTGGACCTCGTCTTCCCTCCCACATTCCTTTCCAGATTATAGTATAGGTTCGTGGTCAGGACATTCCTCAAACGCTGATACATGAAGGTGCGTTCGTTAGTATTTTGTCTTATGTTGCTTGGTATGCTTTGGGTTGTCTACAGCTTGCGCCAGTTACACATAATCTGTTAGCTTTTAACAGAAGAACTAGTCAACCTTTAGGGATCCTTCCTCAGTTTCCTATAACTTTGGGAGAAAAAACTGTCTTTATTGATGTCATGGTAGTCCGAGACCCCTTGGATTTTGCTTTACTCCTTGGGCAGGATTATGTCTATGCTATGAAAGCTTTTGTATCCAGCCTTTTCCATGTGATATCTTTCCCTCACGATGGAAGAATTGTGACTATTGATCAACTTTCATTCATCGGCCCCGACTGGGTTACCTCCCTAAGTGGTTCTTATATGCAGACAGTATCACCCCCGCCGCATGTCAATTATGTGGTGTTGTCTCCCATGACCTCAACTTCCGACGATTTGGATCCGGTAGTTGACATGGTGATCTCTTCGGTAGGGTTATTGGAGCCTGATCTCCTTTCCCCTATCACAACCCTTGACATGTGTTCCTTCCAGAGTGATTCTCTTCCATCCGACGAAGATCTCTTGGAAGCCATGACCGATTTTTGTCCCTTGACATGGTACCCTTCCAGAGCATTATCTTCTTGGAAGCCATGATCAAGAAGCAACCATGGGCATAGTTTCTCTTCTCTGTGGAAAGCTTGTTAAAAAATGAAACGAAGGCCTTGAGCATAATTCTTTTCCTATGTCAAGATCATTAAAAAATGAAACAATCACCTCTCTTGAACGTTCATTTCATCCACCTATATCCTTTTTCTTCATCTGGCACAGAAATTGGTGACAACCTCAAAGTCGGTGAATGAATTGAAGCTTGGGGGGCATGTCTCCAACTTTTACTGATCATTCTGGAGCTAAGCCACTAGCTTTCAAGATGGGGGCATACCGAGCTTAGTCTTTGATCTTTCTCGTGCTCGTAAATACATGAGAATGCATCCGGGTAGACTTTTATCTCTTTTTTGGACCCGCATGGACACACGAAAAAGGAACCCCCCTGGAGTCATCTTTAAACCCTTTTCAGACTCTCTAAATATGAAAAGATTGTCGAGTGATCTTGCTTCCTTTCACGCTCGTTAAAAGGTTTGAAAGGGTGTCTTTCGAGTGATAGTTTATCTCTTTTTCGGTCTCGTTAGACTACTATACGAAAAAGGAACTGAGAGAGTTCTCTTTTAAGCGTTTTTCCAAACTCTATAATCCTGAAAAACCTTCAAGTTTTCTGTCTTTGGACTCGCTAAAGCACACATTGACAGGACCATACGGGATCGAACCCTTACTTCTTCCAGTTCATTAAAAGAAGGAAGAGGAACTTACCGAAGGTGAGTTATATCAAGCATGTGTTATCCTCCTCGAGCTCATTAAATCAAAAAGAGGTACTCATCTATCTGGATGGGGGAAAAATTTGAAAGAAGCAAGCCAAGCAGTCTCTTGAGAACATTACCAAATAATTCTTAGAGTCGTCCTTGAACACGACACTTTGTCATTTTTACGCATTATCATCCGCTGAACCTCTGCACTGAGCCAATCCTTTGAGTTTCTTTCACTCCTTTGGGTCACCTGACGTAAGTCACATCATCCACTGCATCATAAAGTTTTGGTCCATGTCATGTTTCTGTTGTCGTGCCTCAGTGTTTAAGGGAAGTATCCACCTTGAGAGTCAGCCATCACAAATATCTTGTCTCAATACCCGTGTCAATCCATGTTCATTTGATCTACCAATTATATCTCTATGTCTGTTTCATGTCGTTGATGGGGGGATACATCAAGGCCCTCCTTCGACGAGCCTATTCCTGTCGACTTCAACACATTATCCAGGAACTAGACTTAGAAACCAGTTAGTACTTTGGGACCTGCATGCCTCAATGGCAGACCTCCTCACGTTCGACAATAGGTTTACATCATTGACCTCTGATCGGATGATTCCATGGATGTTCGACTCCATCTCATCCATTCACATTCATTGGAATGTACTAGAGTACCTTGGGAATCATTGACATTAATGGTGGTCTTCCTCACGCTTGTTAACGGTTTACATCATTGACCGGTAATCAAGTGGTTTCTGCCATGTTCGACATTAGGACATATATTCACATGGTTAGATTCGTACTACATCGAGATCGGTAAGAAGACCCTGGGTTGAGTGATCACTTTGATATGTACTTTGCCTAGGTTGCGAAGGAGTTTCTTTTGAACAATGACACATATACTGTTACATAGATCCACTTTGTATTGGTCATGGCTATGTCTTGTCATCTAGTAGATCCGCTATGTATTCTTCGTGGCTACGATTAGTTCAGCTCATGGGAGTATAGATCCACAATGTATTCTCAGTGGCTATACCTTTTTATCAATACAATTATGGATCCACAGTGTATTTTATGGCGGCCATATCTTGCAAGTCTTGATCACCCAAGCATAGGTATGCTTGCCATGGGTTTGAAACATGTCATAATATTTGTTGGATGTTTGTGTGCAGCTTCTGTCAGGTCTCTGCGTCTATACCCTTGCTTGAAAGTCTACAAAGCATTTCAGTTATCAGTTCCTGTCTTCTAACTTCATACTTTGGGGGGAAATCTGTTACACATAAAAAATACTCACTTTGATAGTGTCGCAAGTGTCGTCATTACAAGTGTCACAAGTGTCGCATTTTGCTCACAAGTGTCACAAGTGTCAGGGAAGCATACTACCATGATGCTTATGTTGTGCCTATAACAACATGAGAAGGGCACTTGAAACACCTCAAACATTTGGTTTGGAAGAGGAGAAATGAGTCAGCAGGCTTGCAAACCTTTTGCCATCTGAAAGCACCTCAAAACTGAGTTTTTGGAGGGGAGCACTCCCCTATACCTCTTCTGGGAGCGTCGACGCTCCCCCTTACACTGTCTGGGAGCGTTATAAAGCTCCTCTGGCCCTTTTGAGGGAGTGCTATGGATTTTGAAAGCACTGGTGCCCCCCTAAAGCCTACTAGGGAGTGTTACAATGATCTGATGGTCCTTTTGAGGGAGCGCTACCTATTTTGGGTAGTAGTTAAGTTGTTGAGATGAATGGGGGAATGATCCTTTCATTCTTAGAAGGTAATTGGATTCGAATCCCTAGTCCAGCCATGATCTTAGGGCAGATCCTCAACTGAGGGAGGAAAATCCTCACCTTCCCCAAGGATATCTCAAGTTGTTGAGCCTCTCCAAGGCTATATAAGCAAGCTTTCTAATGGTGAAAGAGGACTGGAAAGGAGAATCACACCAAACTTATGATCTCATAAGTGGTGCTGGAACAAAGATTTTTTGGAAGAAAGAGACCTATGATCTCATAGGGAGAAATCGATGAAGATGTCATCATTCAGATCGTGGATATTTTGAGCAAGGGGCAGACAAGGAGGACTTGGCAGAGCTGCTGCAATCAATCCATGGCTGTAAGCAATGTTTTGTCCTCATTAATATAATTTGCTTGGCCTGTTTCTTTCTAATTCATGTTCAATCTCACATGAATTTGTCTCTTTAGTAGATAGACCTATTTCAGACTAATCTTGATAGAGTAGGAAGTGGTCGTACTTTGTTTGTCTACAGGGCTTATCGAGGAGTGAAAGATTGGAGCTCAACTCAGAGCGTGCAGGGACAAACGTCGATAAAAAGGTACTTCTATTCTCCTTCCTCCTCATGCATTAGTTTGTATAGATCTGAAAGGAATTCAGTGTCCACGTTAAGCACTTTCTGTCTTAGAGTTAAGAGTCTAGCTCTTTGAGGCAATCTACCTTTCTGCAGGGAAATTTTTCTACAACAACTGTAAGTAACTCTGTCTCTGGTTCATATACTTTAAAATTTGATGATGTTGTTGGTGTTATCCTTAGTGAGGAAATGTGACAGAAAAGCATAGGTGAGACATCAAGTAATGCATTGAACATGGAGAACAGGGGAAGACAAAAGGATAGAGGAAAGGGCTTAGGGAACCGTGGAAATTCTAGGAAGGGTAGATCCAAATCCAGACTTGGAAAGATAGAGTGCTGGAATTGTGGGAAGAAAGGACATCTGAAGAAAGACTGCAGAGCTCCAAAGAAACAAAGAGATGGACA
>ML806006.1:90103-113078 GCA_009831015.1 Picea engelmannii | reverse complement strand
CACCTTGCAAAGAACTCAACCTTCCATTCGAAGACTAAGCATATACAGTTGAGGTACCACTTCATACGATCCACCTTGGAAGATGGACATTTGAAGTTGGAAAAGATACACACTAGCCATAATCCTACATACATGTTAACAAAGGGAGTAACCAGGGAGAAACTTAGTTCCTGCTCAGTTTCAGTTGGTCTTCAAGAATGAAGATGAAGATGAGAAATTTGCCAGGTCCAAGAAGGTTCAGAGTCCAGCATATACAACAACAGTGGAGTTGTTGAGATCAGTCTCCAAGTGGGAGATTGTTGGTTGTGGAGCCTGATTATCTTCCTAATTCAGAGGTACTTGTTTTCAGCCGTGTTTATACCCCATGAAGTATTTACACCCCAGAAGTATGTACGCTCTTCCACGCGAGGGAGTGCAGAGGGGGGGTACCTCCTCTGCGGGGTTCGAGGGGGCTATCCCCTCGACTGGGGGCAAGCGGGGGTTTGGGGTCGAAGCCCCTGAAGGAAAAATTGCCTTGTAAATGTATATTGTAATTTCATTGTAAATCTGGACCGTTCATTATAAGGTCACAGATCTAACGGTAGAGATTATGTTCGGGTTTTTTTCCCTAGAAGGAAACCCTCTTTTATGAGGGAAATGTATTGCGGCTATGGTTGATGGTGAATATTGTATTCTGAGAGAGGAGACTATGAGAGAAAGAAGAGGAAGTTACAACGGATTTTGCTGTAGGTTGTATCCCTTCATTTGCTGGATAATAATAAAGGAAGGACCTAGCAATTTCTCTGGTGGACGTAGCCCACACTGGGTGAACCACACAAATCTGTGTCTCTCTTATATTATGTATCTTCTGTGTTTTTTTTTCCACATTTGTTTTATTTTATTGCTCCGCGGTCCTATTTTTCTAACATAATCAATATCAGAATCAACTTTAACGGTTAACTGGCACATCCACAATTCATGCATTATATATAATTTATTGATTGATGTTTATGCAGGATTGGGTTTACATCAAGCTTAATTTACAGAATTTGGATTTGTCATTTCAAACCTCAACTCTGCAACATAATTATGATCTTATTTAAAATTTATCTACAATCATATCTTTTATTAATATTAAATTGATACTTGTGTGTAATTGTAAAAGCTGGGGTGATGGAAGATGATATTGATAATTTAAGAATCCTACATTGCACACAACACAAAATCCTATAATAGTGAATAGGGATAAAAGCCCTTTTTATTTTAAAGGAACTTTTTTTATATAGGAAGGGAAAGTAGTAGATGTAATGATGTAACAAATTTAATTGATGGATTAAGGAATTAACCTTAGTTATTTTCAATGAGTTATATAATAAGTTTTAGGTATTAACACTTTATGTCACATAAAACGCTTTACTTATTTTAGATTGTTTTAGGTACCTGAAGGTGCCTTGCTTAATAATAGTGTAAATTACACCATGTTCGGACCACTGTTGAAGCAATGATGTAATGGTGTGCCTTAAGGCGATCTATTGTTTTTGGCAGATGGTCTTAGTTGTTTTACCACTTCGGATGGCTTGTAGGAACCCAGAAGTCCCTTGTATAGTTGCACAATTTAATTTAAATATGTCATCTTGCATATTGATGATTTGATATTGGGGTGCGTGGGTACAGTCTTCTTGCCATCCTTTCAGTCTCTTAACACGTGGGTTGTCTTGAATCCATGGTCCAAATAGATATGTTGCGCTAGGGTTATTGACGTGTCTATCACCTAGGGATGACATGATTCCTGATGAGGGGATCATGGTGCGCCCTATTGGATAGCGATGATCGATAACTTGGCCAGAGTTCGTGCTACCCTGTGTGGGCGTTGATCGTTGTAGTTATTTATGACACATGGTTTGTGATGCCTTCATGCGTTTGGTTCATGCGCCTTGAGGTCTAGTCTTGTTTGTCAAGGCCGTTGTGTCGGGAGGGGATGTTGTCTGTTAGCTTGTAGGTGTGTCTTGTTTTCGTCGGGGGGGCAGTCGTTCCTCCTTGTTGTCCTATGCATGTTTTTCCCTGTTGCCCCTGTGCCATTGAGTGGAGTCATAGTTGCTGATTGCCTAGACTGCGTGCTTGCATACATCATCAGTGGTGTGGTTAAACTATTGTCATCGTCGCCTTCTTGCCTCTTAACTTATGAAAAAAAATGAAAACAAAAAAAAAACCACTTCGCTTGTTGTCGTAATGGATGGGGTCTTTACATATGGTATCAGAGTGGGTTCAACCCGCGACTAGGGATCACTACGTATTTTGTTGATATGATTTGATTATAATGTTGCTAATTGAGTTGACTTGTATGTGTGCAGGTAATCATGGTTAGAGGACACCGTGGAGGCAGACGACAGGGTGCTAGGGGAGGAGGTGGGATGCCTCCAGTAGTATCCACACCTGAGGGATCTAACCCCTAGGGAGACGAGCAAGTTGTCGGGTAGGAGAAGATAACAGTTGGTGATGTGGTCGGAATGATGAGATCTTTTTAGCACATGTCTGAGGCACTGATCAACCATTTGAACAGAGATGAGGCCAGAGCATCGACACCCCCTGAGGGTCCACCGTGTGCTTTGGTTAGTACTGGTAGCATTCACCGGGAGCTCGAGAAGGTCAAATTTCCCGAGTTCTTTGGTGCCATAGACGACGCAGCCGTCGAGGCATGGTTGGAGAATATGATAATGTGCTTTGCACGTCACGATTATACCTCCAACATGAAGGTCCGCATCACGGTATTCCAACTGAAAGGAAGCGCTCTTCTATGGTGGAAGACGCTCCTACCATAGCTGAACATGGCCATCGAAGACGTGTCATGGGAATTGTTCGAGGAACGGTTCCGAGAGAGATACCTATCAGAGGAATTCATTGAGGGTCAGCTCAACAAGTTCAACGCCTTACGACAGGGCGGTCGTACGGTGCCCGAGTACGAGGCCCATTTTATGGTGCTGCTCCGGTATGCTCAGCATATTAACATTAATAAACTTAAGGTCAACAGGTTCGTGTTCGACCTTAATGGCAACATACATGCCAAGGTTAGGATTTTTATGCCTCAAACCTTGCATGATGCCGTCCAAAAGGCCCTCATAACAGAGGAGGAGCTTATTACCTGGGGTCAGACTAGGACTCCAACGAAACTAGTAGGGTAGGTGTCATCTAGTGTGAAAAAACATCAAACAATAAGTGTACCAGCTAACATTAGGGCTTACATGTATTTATATGCATAGAAATTTATGTTCAACGTATTTAGAGGTTGGCATAATTCAACCTAGCCAAAGTTCTTTCTCTTCACTACTAGTGATGGTTACAAAGAAGGATGGTTCATGGCGTATGTGTCCAGATTATAGACATATAAAAAAAAATTCTATTAGAAAAGAGGATCACAAAGCGATAAAATAAAAATAGAGGAAGAAATAAAACACCGAAGATACAAAATACAATAGAGACATAGATATATGTGGTTCACCCAATGTGGGCTACATCCAGTAGAAAAATTGCTAGTCCTTCCTTTATTATTATCTAGCAAATGAAGGGATGCAACCTACACAATACCCGCTGCAACTTCCTCTTCTTTTCTCATGGTCTCCTCTCTCACAATACAATTCCCTCATACATAAAAGAGGTTTGCCTTCTAGGGAAAAAAACCCTAACACAACTTCTGCTGTCGGATCTGCAACCTAATGATGAATGATTAAGATTGATTATGTAACATCCCACTCTTGCACAAACCTGATGTGACTTATTCTTTGAGGACACTTGCATGCAAGTGATCTAGTTTAGTATATGGTTGTCTATTTCACTTATGGATTTCGATGATGATGTTTATGGATTATGATTTTATGTTATTTGATATCTATGTATAGACAGGTGCTATTGACAGGTTTCTCTTGAGTGCATAGGACACTGTACAAATTTGACGATGCCGATGGAATCGGTGGACCTCCTTGGACTCTGGATCGAGTCAGGAAGTGGATTGTATATGGTTTGGGTATTTCTATTTATGCATATGTGACATATAATTGATATATTATGATGTTGTTTATGGTTTGTTGACATGTTTTCTAATCAGACTCACATTAGGAGTAAAGGGGCCATGCACGACTACCAGAGGAATTGAGGGAGAGGTGTGGCAACAACCCTGCCATAGCCTACTACCACTCCCACTATGGCTCGAATTGTAGGTTAATGATTACCTAGTTCGAGAGATCCACGATGCTGTGAGGGGAGACTGAGACAATTGCTCATGAATATTCTAAGGGGCGCACAGTAAGTCAAGGTCCTTATTCCTTAGAGGCCCTTAATCTCCCACAAGGTCTCCTAACGGAGTATTGGCTCTAGGGGTTGGACAACTACCAAAATCAATCAAAAGGTGAGTTACACCCTTGGAGCACATAGTGCATCTTGAAGGGCATGTCAAATAAATGAAACATGAATAAAGGCGAGTGGCACCCTTGTCTTCAACAAGAATTTCTTCAGTCAACAACCGATCTTCAAACAGATTAGGAACAACATTTGTATCATAGTCACTCCTATTAGAAACATTTAGATTGGTACCAAATGCATCTAAAGTATCATTATTATGAATTTCAAGATCAGAATGCTGCAAATATTCCTGCTATAGGACAAGAAGATATGACTGATAATGAATCTTATTCCTCTTCCTCGATGTAATCATCCTCTTCATCTGTACTACTAGAGTAATCAATTTCTTGAGAATAATATCCTGATTTACATTGCTCACAACAATCTACTAGAAGAATCTCAACTAGAAAATACCTTTTACATTGTTCATTGAATGGAGCATAAGATTCTCTTAAAGAAGAAATGCTAGAAGAAGGAAGAGATTTGTACCAGACACGTGCATCACCCTCCAAAGAGTACATAAACATTTTCATCAATGCATCTTCATGATGAATATTCAACTGATCCATGCATTGATGAAACTTAATCGAATGTAGTGCTAGATTGTCCTCATCCTTTTCTCTGAACCATGGAAGGCAATCTCCCCATATATCAATAGTAGGAACATCGTTAGGGAAACCAACAATAACAAAGAAATTAAATGGTGCAAACCTCCGTGCCAAAATATCTTCCATATCCTTTGACATCTCGGATCAGTGGAGTTGTCAATGGATTCTTCCTTCATGGAGTCTCCAGGTGAATGATATAGACATAAAAAGTATCTAACTCATGTTCAAAATCAAGAGCTAGAATTGATCATTATCGTTCTCCCAAGGATAAATCCTTTCTGTCTTCGTCCTCGACAACAACGCCAAAATATGTTAGTCCCTAAAGTTGCACTTGACTGTAAGAGGGAAAGGTAGGGCATCATCAAGTTATTGCAATAATATTTTAAGGGTTTTATGAATTGGTTTTTAAGGATGGTTGAAAGTTGGTTTAAGGTTTCAAGATAAACACAAGGTTCAAAATAAAGCCAAGAGATATCCCATTGATTCGTTAAAGGGTGGCCACATAAATAGATAAGACAAATAAGGAAAATAAAGAGAGGAAATATGGAATTATTCAATTTGTCAACCCCATATGGATTTCTTATTTCAAAATGTAATTTAGAAACAAGAACATGTACCTGAAAATCAAATCTTGATAATAAATAATAACAACAAAATCTTCACTATATTAATTAAGACCAAGAAATCAATGCATTGCAACTGAAAAATGATCTCAAGCAAGAAAAGAAGTAGAACATGAAATGAGAGAAAATCTGACCATCAACATGTCTTTTCCATTAAGTATCAATGTGGAATAAAACTATGTTATAAAGAGTTCAAAACAGGTCCTTGAAAGCCCAACCTTTCGACCATTACTTCTCCTTCTACATAGTTTATATAGAAACAATACATAATTATCAAGATCCAAAAGAAATGGATCTGAAAACCTCCTCCTATATATTTAGTTTATTGTTTCAAATAATCAAGGAGAATATCAAATCTGATCTCCAAGTTGAGTTGATGAGGTGGCTTATCAACTGTTGTCCATGAGATTTTTTAGGAAAATAAATTTGGAAAATTCCTGAAAAATAGGGTCCAACAATCTCTTCGTATCTCTCAAACGGTGATAGTTGTGTAAAACCCTATAGAGTTTTTTGTGAAGCGACTCATTCCCAACAAAAACCTATTTTTGTTTCCAAAAATTCATCACCATTTATTCTGCATCCTCTCCCAAAATTACTAACTAAAACATGAAATTATTTATTGTAAAATCTCAGAAAAATAGGCCTCAAAGATAAATTTGAATCTCTTAAAATGTGATATTTGTTTAAAAACTAAGAGAAATTTTTGTGAAGGGGCATGTTCCAAACAAAAACCTCTTTTGGTTTCAATGAATTCATCTCTAGCTGTTCTGCAACCTGTCCCAAAATTACTAACTAAAACATGAAATTATTTATTGTGAAATCTCAAAAAAATAGGCCTCAAAGATAAATTTGAATATCTTAAAATGTGATAGCTGTGTAAAAACCGAGACAGGTTTTGTGAAGAGGCATGTTCCCCCCCAAAATGTCTTTTTTTTTCAACGAATTTGTCTCCAGCCGTTCTGAAACTTGTCTTTAGGATAAAGACTAAAACAGGTAAAACAATAGAGTATTTCCTATAGCTTCTTAATCTTGACCTTTTGACTTCTAACTTTAACTTTAAACTCTGGGAATTTCTCTACAGGTGCAGGTTGGTTCAGGTCTATAACAACCTGAGGTTTTCTTAATTTGATTTGGTATCTAGAAGATAATCCATAGCTATGAATTTCATCATTAGTACTATTTGAATCCATGGTCTTTGGAAGATCTGGAATCTGATTTGGATCTGCAGAAAGATAATATTTGTCATCAGAAACCACACCTGTACCTCTAAACACAACTTTAGATTTTGAATATGATTTTTTGGTTTCTCTTGTGGTGTTTCTCCTTGGGAAGTTAGGCACATGTGTTGGCTTTTTCCTCTATTTTTTTTTCCCTTTGCACTTTTCTTAATTGTAGAATTCCCTTTCTGCTTTACTGGGGAATGAATTGGGTTCATAGTATAATGTTCATCCACATCAATTTCCATTTTTATCTCTGGATCAATAAATATATCAATATTTTAATTTGGTTTTGATCTCTTACCTTTACTGGTGGTAGCTTTTTCATGGGTTTTACCTACAAGAGAATTTCCAAAGATTTGTTGAGTTTGTATCTTCCTTTTGCTAGCCCATGTTACCCTATCTTCCTTCTTTAATTGGGGACTTAGTGACTGTACCAATTTGTTTCTGTTGAGTTTATTTCTTACCTTTGGCCTTTTTGGATTTAGCTGGTTGTGAATCATTTCCTAAAGGATAGATTAGCCAATCCCAAGGTCTTTGGACTTCATTTAAATAGGAGATGACCAATGTATTTATTAAACCTTGGTGAAAAACGCTACCTTTAGCTATAGCAGGATGAGACTGCACCCTTTTGGACATTTTAGATAAACTCTTAAGAATGAAATAGGGTAAATTGAGAGGATAAACTCTTATGTGCATTAACAATCTGATATGGTAAATATAAACCAGTGAAAACCTACCCTCACACGTAATATACCTATGGATGATTATCAAAGCAATATGCCATTCCTTCTTGATCCAACTATGTAGTATTCCCTTTTTCCAGTTAGGGTTTTGTTTTTCTGGGATTAAGAACCGATTCACAAATTCCATAACCACATTCCCTTTCTTCCACCACCATTCTCCACCAATTGGAAATTTGCAGGCTCTTGCAATTGAGTGTTCTGTCACCATCATTAGTAATTTCCCAATTAGAACTTCAAATCCATCAAAATTCTGTGCGAAAATCATTGAGATATGTTCATCGTGTCCCTGGAAGGTTGTGAGAAACTCAAACCAACCTGTATCTTTAAACCTCTGCGCCATTTGGGGGTATGCTTCAATTAATTCCATGCCCTCTGGTTCCAATCTAATAATCTGTCCACTCTTCTTCAGTGCCATACTGTTGATATAGTCATGTGAACATATCTGCGGGGTTTGATATTGAGAATTTTAAAAACTACGAATTCTTAGAAACTAAAAATATCTTTTGTTTCCAATTCAATATCTGCACAAAATACCTGATACATTAGAATAGAAGGTGATAATTTCTATCAATAATATCAAAACGTGTTTGATTTGATGCATGTTAGGTTGGTACAACTCGATCCCTCGCATATGATGGTTATAATTGCAGTATCAACTCGAGAAGAGATCCTGGAGAGGCATGCAGATCCTCTAATCACGATTTCACAATTATGACGCAATCAGGGTGAGCTGGTGCATGTAAAAACATGATTATCCCTAACTATGTAGGAATAATGCTATTCCTATAGCGCCATTCATGACTTGGTAGAAAATTTGAAAATTCAAAAATGAATAGACAAGTGATGTGACAAATTTCATCAAATCAAATCCTAAATCTTTAAAAACTTAAGAAAATCATTTAAAAGTGAAAAAATTGCAAAGAATGACAAATCAAACCAAGGGGTAAAAACCAAGTTTCAGGAAATAGAACATAAGAAGAGAGGATTAAGGGTTAGGGACAACTCACTTAATCAAAAACAAAATTAGAGACTGACACTGGCTCCTTCTGGGGGTAAAGTTTCACGAGGAAACTTTAATATCTGCAGAGCAATGCCTTTACCTTGCTTCTGATTCTCAGATTTTTCTATTCCGTCATTATTTATTTAAAACACAAACTATATAAAAATAATTCCATTGGGTATATGGAGTTTTTATTTGAGCTAAAAAATAACAACCACAAAACTACAAGTGGTCTTTCCAATGGGCTATGGAGTCCTTATTCTTGCATACTGAAAACAAATTGCTCAGATGCAAACTTATTCAACCATTCTACTCTACTTTCCATGCTGATCATGTGTAGGTGAATTTCCAATGCAACCATGAAATGATTTCACTTCCAAGAGGTTCTTCTTCCTTGTAGGTAAATAAGAAAATGTAGAAAAACGATATTTTTGCAGCAAAAAATGAATGGGCAGCCCATACTTACAACTGCAATTTGCTTTAATTCCACACGTTGAAAAATTTTGAACCTCTGGAGACACAAACTCTATGTAGAGAGCCACATGATCCTGTTAATGGTACTACATCTCTAGCTATACAAGACGACATATTGTTGCTCTATGATTTTTGCTTCATTTATGAGAGCATAATTCATTTGAAGATAACTAGTTTTATCAAACGCATCTGGAACCTGCTCATATGCTTCTTGGATAACATTGTTCAAAACAACATTACCATCATGAGAATCAAGAGGTTTATCCTTATATTCCACGTTGCCTTCAGATGCATAACTATCATACATCGACTCTAGCTCTTCATGGATGATGGATTGAATGCCTTCATGAATTTGCTGGTTAGAATTTGTCATATTATCAACATCTGGATCCAGGACTTCAAGATCATCATCATACTCATCAAATAAAGGATGATTTGAAAATTTTTCTGAACTTTGAAAACCAAGGGCCTCTTCACGATCATATCGAAAAAATGAGCGTATATATGTTGCGTGATCATCATAACAATTTTGACCATAAGATGCATATGAAACAACATCAAATACATTTGCAATTGCTGGTTTTTCTTTCTCATCTACAATATGGTCTTCAACAAGAATTTCTTCAGTCAACAACTGATCTTAAAACAGATTAGGAACAACATTTGTATCATAGTCACTACTATTAGAAACATTCAGATTGATACCAAATGCATCTAAAGTATCATTGTTATGAATTTCAAGATCAGAATGCTGAAAATATTCCTACTGTAGGACAGATTTAGAAGAAGATATGGCTGATAATGAATCTTATTCCTCTTCCTCGATGTAATCATCCTCTTCATCTATACTGCTAGAGTAATCAATTTCTTGAGAATAATATCCTGATTTACATTGCTCACAACAATCTACCAGAAGAAGCTCAGCTAGAAAATACCTTTTACATTGTTCATTGAATGGAGCATAAAATTATCTTAAAGAAGAAATGCTGGAAGTAGGAAGAGATCTGTACCAGACATGTGCATCACCCTCCAAAGAGTACATAAACATTTTCATCAATGCATCTTCATCATGAATATGCAGCCGATTCATGCATTGATGAAACTTAATCAAATGTAGTGCCAGATTGTCCTCATCCTTTTCTCTGAACCGTGGAAGGTAATCTCCCCAAATATCAATAGTAGGATCATCGTTAGGGAAACCAACAATAGTAGAGAAACTAAA
The DNA here is from genome assembly GCA_009831015.1 of Picea engelmannii. Taxonomy (NCBI): domain Eukaryota; kingdom Viridiplantae; phylum Streptophyta; class Pinopsida; order Pinales; family Pinaceae; genus Picea; species Picea engelmannii. The sequence goes on along the minus strand of ML806006.1, from coordinate 102,817 downwards.
TGGTGCAAACCTCCATGCCAAAATAACTTCCATATCCTTTGACATCTCGAATCAGTGGAGTTGTCAATGGATTCTTCCTTCATGGAGTATCCAGGTGAATGATACAGTCAAAAAAAGTATCCAACTCATGTTCAACATCAAGAGCTAGAATTGATTGTTATCGTTGTCCCAAGGATAATTCTTCATGTCTCCGTCCCCAGCAACAACGCCAAAAGATGTTAGTCCCTAAAGTTGCACTTGACTGTGAGAGGGAAAGGTAGGGCATCATTAGGTTATTGCAATAATATTTTAAGGGTTTTATGAATTGGTTTTTAAGGATGGTTGAAATCTGGTTTAAGGTTTCAAGATAAACACAAGGTTCAAAATAAAGCCAAGAGATGTCCCATTGATTTGTTAAAGGGTAGCCACATAAATAGATCAGACAAATAAGGAAAACAAAGAGAGGAAATATGGAAGTATTCAATTTGTCAGCTCCATATGGATTTCTTATTTCAAAATGTAATTTAGAAACAAGAACATGTACTTGAAAATCAAATCTTGATAATAAATAATAACAACAAAATCTTCACTGTATTAATTAAGACCAAGAAATCAATGAATTGCAATTGAAAAATGAACTCAAGCAAGAAAATAAGTAGAACATGAAATGAGAGAAAATCTGACCATCAACATGTCTTTTCCATTAAGTATCAATGTGGAATAAAACTATCTTACAAAGAGTTCAAAACAAGTCCCTGAAAGCCCAACCTTTCAACCATTACTTCTCCTTCTACAAAGTTTATATAGAAACAATACATAATTATCAAGATCCAAAAGAAATGGATATGAAAACCTCCTCATCTATATTTAGTTTATTGTTTCAAATAATCAAGGATAAGATAAAATCTGATCTCCAATTCGAATTTATGAAGTGGCTTGTCAACTGTTGTCCATGAGATTTTTTAGGAAAATAAATCTGGAAAATTCCTGAAAATAGGGTCCAACAATCTCTTTGTATGTCTCAAATGGTGATATCTGTGTAAACATCAAGAGATTTTTTTGTGAAGGGACTCGTTCCCAACAAAAAACTCTTTTGGTTTCCAAAAATTCATCACCAGTTGTTCTGCAACCTCTCCCAAAATTATTGACTAAAACATTAAATTATTTATTGTAAAATATTAGAAAAATAGGCCTCAAAGATAAATTCGAATCTCTTAAAATGTGATATATGCGTAAAAAAAGAGAGAGGTTTTTGTGAAGGGGAATATTTCCAACAAAAACCTCTTTTTGTTTCAATGAATCCATCTCCAGCTGTTCTGCAACCTCTCCCAAAATTACTGACTAAAACAAGAAATTATTTATTTTGAAATCTCAAAAAAATAGGCCTCAAAGATAAATTTGAATCTCTTAAAATGTGATAGCTGTGTAAAAACCGAGATAGGTTTTTGTGAAGAGGCATGTTCCCAAAAAAAACCTCTTTTTTTTGAATGAATTCATCTCCACATGTTCTGAAACCTGTTTTGAGGATAAAGACTAAATCATGTAAAAAAACAGAGTATTTCCTGTAGCTTCTTAATCTTGTCGTTTTCACTTCTTACTTTAACTTTAAACTCTGGGAATTCCTCTATAGGTGCAAGTTGGTTTAGGTTAATAGCAGCCTTAGATTTTCTTAATTTGATATGGGATCTAGAAGATAATCCAGAGCTATGAACTTCATCATCAGTACTATCTGAATCCATGGTCTCTGGAAGATCTGGAATCTAATCTGGATCTGTAGAAATATAATCTTTGTCATCGGAAACCACACTTGTACCTCTAAACACAACTTCATATTTTGAATTTGATTTTTTGGTTTCTCTTGTGGAGTTTCTCCTTGGGAACTTAGGCACAAGTGTTGGCTTTTTCCTCTATTTTTTTCCCTTTGCACTTTTCTTAATTGTAGAATTCTGTTTTTGCTTGACTGGGGAATGAATTGGGTTCATAGTATGATATTCATCCACATCAATTTCCATTTTTATATCTGGATAAAGAAATATATCAGTATTTTCATCTGGTTTTGATCTCTTACGTTTACTGGTGGTAGCTTCTTCCTGACTTTTACCTACAGGAGCATCTCCAAATATTTGCTGAGTTTGCATCTTCCTTTTGCTAGCCCGTGTTACCCTAGCCGCAAATGATCCTTCTTTAATTGGGGACTCAATGACTATACCAATCTTTTTCTGTTGAGTTTATTTCTTACCTTTGGCCTTTTTGGATTTAGCTGGTTGTGAATAATTTCCTAAAGACTGGATTAGCCAATCCTAGGGTCTTTGGACTTCATTTAAAGAGGAGATGACGAATGCCTTTATTAAACCTTGGTGAAAAAGGCTGTCTTTAACTGTAGGAGGATGAGACTGCACCCTTTTGGACATTTTAGATAAACTCTTAAGCATGAAATAAGGTAAATTGAGATGATAATCTCCATTAATGTGCATTAACAGTCTGATATGGTAAATATAAACCAGTGAAAACCTACCCTCACACGTAATGTACCTCTGGATGATTATCAAAGAAGTATGCCATTCCTTCTTGATCTAGCTATGTAGTATTCCCTTTTTCCAGTTAGGGCTTTGTTTTTATGGGATTAAGAACTGATTCACAAATTCCATAACCACATTCTCTTTCTTCCACTACCTTTCTCCACCAATTGGAAATTTGCAGGCTCTTGCAATTGAGTGTCCAGTCACCATCATCAGTAATTTCGCAATTACAACTTCAAAGCCATCAAAATTTTGTGCGAAAATCATTGAGATATGTTCATCGTGTCCCTGGAAGGTTGTGAGAAACTCAAACCAACCTGCATCTTTAAACCTCTGTGCCATTTGGGGTTATGCTTCAATTAATTATGTGCCATCTGGTTCCAATCTAATAATCTGTCCACTCTTCTTCGGAGCCATGTTCCTGATATAGTTTCGTGAATAGATCTGCGTGGTTTGATAATGAGAATTTTAAAACCTATGAACTGTTAGAAACTAAAAATATCTTTTGTTTCCAATTCAATCTCTACACAAAATAACCGATACATTAGAATAGAAGGTGATAGTTTCTATTAATAATATAAAAATGTGTTTGATTTGATGCAGGTCATGTTGGTACAACTTGATCCCTCACATATGATGGTTATAATTGCATTATAAACTCGAGAAGAGATCTTGAAGAGGCATGTAGATCCTCTAATCATGATTTGCGCAATTATGACACAATAAGGGTGAGCTAGTGCATGTAAAAACATGAATATCCCTAGCACTGCAGGAATAACACTATTCCTGTAGCGCCATTCATGACTTGGCAAAATTTTTGAAAATTCAAAAATGAATAGACAAGTAATGTAACAAATTTCATCAAATCAAATCCTAAACCTTTAAAAACTTAAGAAAATCATTTAAAAGTGCAAAAATTGCAAAGAATCACAAATCAAACCAAGGGCTAAAAATCAAGTTTCAGGTAACAAAACCTAAGCAGAGAGGATTAAGGGTTAGGGAAAACTAACTTAATCAAAAGCAAAGTTAGAGACTAACAATGGTGATCCCTAAAAACGTTGTTTAGGGCCTCAAACCAACCCCTGGAGTTAGGGACCCGAAAACTAGGAAAAAATTGCCATACAGAAAGAATGCGAAAATGAGCTAGTTGGAATAGGTGGGAGGCCACCGACATCCATCTGGATCACAAGTGACTAAGGGTTATGGCAGGGAAACTTTCGTGTGGGGGAAGGAACAAAAAAGAACATTTGATGATTTGAAGCATCGCTTGTGCTCAGTTCCAATACTCTCCTTGCCCGATATGTAACAATCGTTCAAGATTGAGATTAATGTATCTGACTATGATGTAGACATATTTATCACTTAAAATAGTCATCCGATGGAATACCATATTGATACCCTTTCAGATATTATCGTTATCAGAAACATTACATTATGGGAAAGGAGACTATCATCCACACTGATCACAAGCCTTTGCAGTTTATACAGAAACAAGGGAAGTTGCAGAACGACTGCCATCAGAAGTGGTCCACCTACCTACAACAGTTCCATCTCAACATCAAGTATAATATAGGGAAGACAAAACATGTCACTTATTGCCTCAGTCGACCTCCCATGGTTGCACTCACCACTGTGCTCCATTCCTGTGGACATGAGGCATCTGAGTGGCCCCAACTTTATCAGCAAGATCTGGACTTCGCCACCACCTATCAGCTCTTGGGTACATGCGGGAATGTCACCGATTTTCACATTCAAGACAGACTGTTATGCCATATGACCCATCTCTGTGTTCTTCAAGAAAGCGTGGAAAGCTGATTTGGGAATCCCACTACAGTCGGATGGCAGGACATTTTGGCATGGAGAAAACTATGGCCATTCTACAGAAACATTTTTATTGGCCAAAAATTCGACAGGACGTCAACAAGTATATCAGATGTTTCATTGTCTGTGCCATTGCCAAGCCAACCATCAAGAAGAAAGGATTATACACCCCTCTTCCTACCCTCGAGAAGCCTTGGGAATCCATCTTGATGGATTACATGTCTAACCTTCCATCCACCAAGCAAGGCAATGATTGTGTATTTATGGTCGTTGATCGATTTTCGAAGATGGACACCCTCACAACCTGCAAGAAGAATATCTCAACGACATATACTGCAAAGATCTTCTTCGAACGAGTCTGGGTCCATTTTGGGATACCACAGACCATCATCTCTAATCGGGATAGGAGGTTCCTTGGCACATTTTGGTCGAGTATCTGGTCATTGTTGGACACCAAGGTCACTAAATCCACTACTTTACACCCCCAAATAGACAACCAAATAGAGGTTGTCAATCGGATGATTGTGCACATCCCACACATGTACAAATATAAGCATCCGCTACATGGGATGATAGTATCCCCTATGTTCAATACAGTTACAACATGGCTATCCATAGGTCCACTGGCCATATCCCATTTCAGATGGGGTTTGGATTCCAACCCTTGGGTCCCATTGATGTTGCACTACCTCTCACAACCACACATACACAATCTTCCCATGTTCAGTCTGAGACCGACAAAGACACTAGATTCATTGAGCGGATTCAACACATCCACCAACATGTCCATGAGATTTTGTAGAAAGCCAATGCTAAGTACAAGCAATTCCATGATCAACACAGGGTACCACACTAGTTTCAGGTTGGAGACAAAGTCTGGTTACATTTGCAGAAGGAGCGTCTTACATGGCCCCATTGAAAGCTCCACCCACTTCTCTATGGGTTTTACACTATCACCAAGGCAATGGGTAGAAATGATTTTGAGCTCAACACTCCACCCTTCCTTGGCTTGCACCCAATGTTCAATGTGGATCTCCTTCGGCCATATTTTCCACCATTATTGGACACCTCAAAGATCGTAGAACAACTGACACCAAAAAATCTCAACCTTGACTGCATGGAACATGCATCCACTGATCATATAGTGGACACATAGGTCAAGGGAAATTTCCAATAGAGGATCCATATTTATCGGGTTGTCAAGGCATGACAACTCCTCCACCAAGGAAAGTGGCTCACTCGGGGCAAAATTCAACATAGGTTTCCTCACCTGATGGAGGAACTCAACACAATGGATACCATTCCTTCCTAAGGGGGGATGACTGATCTAGGTGGATATTGGTGGCCACCCACCTATTCCAACTGGATCTTCTTGACATTTTTTAGTTCAATAGGTTCTTCTGTACTTCTTTGTAATTGTGGATTCTACACTCCTGGGGCTGTCTGAAGCCCTACACATATTCCAGGTGGAGACTAGTAGCCTCCCACCTAATCCAATTGGCTTATTTTGTATGTTTTCATGTCAACACATCTTGTTGTACTTCCATGGCCGTTTTGGGGCCCTAAACAATGTTTTTTTGGATTTCCATAGTCAAACTATAGACAAAGTCAAAGTTTGAAGACATAATACATAGTTCTCGAAAATACCTTTCCAACGGACTATCACGTGCCTAAAACAGAGGTTGTATGCAAACATTACGACCCTGAGAAGTTGATGTACCAACTTACCCATAGGGGCCACATAACTTTTGACGTTTCATCTCCTATGGTTAGGTTTTTGGAGGTCTAGGGTTTTGACATTCATAAGTAATGTTAAAAAGGCCTTTGGAGCCTCATTGTAATAATTCTGTTCATACGAATGCGTGTAGTAGCCACATCTCTTCTCAGAGATAGCTACCACCATTCGAGCAAGTGTTTCAGTTATGTAGTTTTACAATTTCATCCTATTTTATTTATTCAATAGAATATATTGTTCACTGGATATCTGTGTTGTTCTTCATATCTCTATGTTTATTGTATTCAGTCTATTAATCAGTTCGTTTCGCTCCTAAATCCGGATCACACAATGATCACTTTTCTTAGGATCCCATTAAGCGTCACAACACTATGTTTCACTAATACATGAATATAAACTAAATAATCAACACTATTCTTATAGATATGCTAATCTAATCAAACTCAAAGGGATGAGGTTGTTACATATATAATATAGTGACATGGTGGGTGATCAAAATAGAATTTGTCAATGATCAAATTACTGGATATTCTTAGTTTCTATATGAAATTATTGTATTATCTAACTAATTGAATGGTCAAGTTTGACTTGACCATATTCATGCCATCATTCTGCATTAACTCGACATTATCCATCAATTCATCAACACTATGCCATGCTAGTCTATGCATTCCTAAGTATTTGTCCTCAATTTTCTTTTAATGTTATCATTTCTTGACATATGTGCCCACACTTGACTCTATTGATTTGAATTGAGATGTGCTCGAATAGCTCACACTTGTCTTAATTGTGTTTATGCTAAATTGTACTCAACAATCACTTCTACTTCTTGCAAATTTTTATTTTCAACATGCTCAAATTTTCCATTACTTTCCAACACTCACCTAAGACCCTTAATGGAAAATCATTCTCTCATTCCACATATCACTCTAAACTTTACAAACTTGTCTTTTCTCACATGTTTAGTAAGGACATTTGCTAATTGTGCAATCACGTGGCAATCATACTACAATACCATAACTAAGACTATCCTTATAATTTATTTGTTGTAGGTTTCTTGTATTCTACACCAATCTCTACAAGTAACCTTCTTGTTCACACTTGCTCACATGTTGTGTTAAATGCTTTCTTGTACTCATCTTATATTGAATACAAGGAAACAATGAACTTGATCTTGCTCCTTCAACTTACCACTACTGAACAAACATGAAAAACAAAATAAGATGTGGACTTCATATACATGCATCTATTCCATTAAGAATTTGTGAATCCAACTAATGCTAAATCACTACCACATTAGGGATACTCCAATTCTGAGTTTAACGTGCCTTTAATATATATTAATTGTCTTTTAGTTGCTTTCTGGTGACTAACTTTGGCCTACCATATATCTCAAAACCTTTCCAATTGCATATCTTATATATGTAGTCGTATAATGCTCAAAATAAATCAAGTTCCCTACTAATTATCTAGACAAGGTTGTGCCACCTGCTTCTCATGCTTCATCCTTAAAAAGATCCACACTAGGATGCAATGGAGTATCACATGTCTTAGAGTTTGACATTTGGAACTTCTTGATCATGTCACTTGAGTACTTCCTCTAAGACAAGAAAATCCCTTTAGAACTTTGCCAATCTCCCATCCCAAAATAATAGTGCAATATAACAAGATCTAACATATCAACATTGTAACTTAGATCTTCTTTCAATACTACAACTTGAGTTTCTTTGCTACCTATAATATTGAAATCATTGATAAACAAAATGATTAGTAATAAATCAACACTTTGAGTCATTCATGTGTCTAGATTAGAATTTACATTGCTTCTTCTAAATCCACCTTCTGCAAAGTACTCATTAATATAATCAAACCATGTTGTCAATGCTTGTTTTGGTTTATATAACATTTTATATACCAGTTCTACCTTCTAGGGTGCATGAATCCTACTGGATACCCCATGTAAACTTCTTCATTAATCCACCCACTTAAAAAATAACTCTTAAAATCTATTTGATTCATGATCCATCCAAGTTAGCTACAAGCTAATGTACAATTTAGATTGTGGTCATCTCTACGATTAGCATGAAGGTTTCTTCATACTCAACACCTAATTCATTCTATACATAGAATTTAGCTACTAATAACTTTTATATTTATCAATTGTGCCATTAGATATGATCTTAGAGGTCCATGTACTAGATTCCAAGTTTAATCTTTTAATTGAATTCATGTTAATTTCCGCTTCTTTTTACCAATCTTCATTTCTGTATGCTTCTACATTTTTCTATAGTTCATTAATTCTTAATGCTTGTTCCATTAATTCATAATTTAGTCCTTACAATCATATACTTTTTATTTACACATTTTTTTTAAGTATGCTTTCTTTTATTTTTTGAATTTAAATCTTTACTATGTTGCTCTCAAATTTTGTATATAATTTTTTTAATGTTTTATTTATTAAAATATACACATCAAATAATGATCACAAAATCTACCATTTTACCTAATTTATGATTTTGTATTAATTACTACATTATATAAAATATATAATCATATTATAACACTAAAAAGTTGCTAGATTGTTCAATTGTTTTTCCCTCATCATACACACATTCACATTTATCAACACATATATGGTTAACCTAAAGACAATTAACCAACTAACTATTTGAAAATGATTCCTTCCTTTGTGCTCATAACAAAGAATTTGTCAACGAACGTGACATTTTCTTTTAACAATATATTTTAAAAATGTAAAGCCGCTCTAAAGTAAAGGGCATAGTTGGAATCAAATTTATTATTACTTTGATGTATGAATTGACTTGGTTGAACATAATCCCAAAAAGACAACTTTATTTGTATAATTAGAAGCTCCACAAAAGTCGTTGTCATGTGGAAACAAAACAAAATATTTAGATTATTTTTTAAATTAAAAAAACACACACGTATTAAAAATGTATGCGTGTTTTTAAAGTGCGTGTGCTTTGTGTAAAAAATTATAAAAAAAATGCAATAGCATTTCTTTTATTCCCCAACTTAAGGTGATTTCACTCTATTTCTTCTCCCCAATGCGAGGATGCTTTTGCTAACTAAGCCTAATCTCAACGAGGACAAGCAAGAGGGACATTGACATCATTGCCACTCGACATTTTGTAGACAAGAATTCTCATTTTTAGGTAGACTTTATCTGAAATGCCATTTTTATATTTTTTAAATCACAAAAATTGACATAATTTTTAAAAACATTTTGTTATTGTTTAATTGTAGCTATTATTCTGTTAATATGGAGAAAAATCTCAATCCAAACCCAAATCCAAACCCCTCACATGACCCATACACATCAATTAATCAATGTTTAGATGAGCTCAAAAACTTAATTGGTGAGCTTAGGAAAACTAGAGAGCCATCTCGTATTTCGTTGACCACTTCACTTGAAAACATTGTTGTTTCAACTGGCCATGCCCATGGACAATTATATGATATATTGTCTGAATATATGGCTAGGATGAGAGAGTACTACTCAACCAACATTAGTAACGAAGAGCTGAAAAACTTGCATACAACCAAATAGATGATTGTTTATTTGTTTATCGACCCTAGAACCAACCAACCCCCTAATATGAGAAAGAGGTTTCTTTGCATGAATCAGTACATATTCTAACCATGGAAATACCATTGGATGGATAGGCCGGAGGCCACCGACATCCATCTAGATCACAAGTGATTAAGGGCGGTGGCAGGGAAACTTTTGTGCGGGGGAAGGAACAACAACGAGCATTTGATGATCTGAAGGATCGCTTGTGCTCAGTTCCAATACTCTCCTTGCCCGATATGCAACAACTGTTCCAGATTGAGACTGATGCATTTGACTATGATGTAGGCGTAGTTCTCACTCAAAATGGTCATTCGATGGCATACCATATCGAGACCCTTTTTGTCGTTATTGGAAACATTACACTATGGAAAAGGAGACAATCATCCACACTGATCACAAGCCTCTGCAGTTCATACAGACACAGGGGAAGTTGCAGAATGACTGCCATCATAAGTGGTCCACCTACCTGCAATAGTTCCATCTCAACATCAAGTATAAGATAGGGAACACAAATCGTGTCGCTGAATGCCTAAGTCGACCTCCCATGGCTGCACTCACTACTGTGCTCCATTCCTGTGGACATGAGGCATTTGAGTGGCCCCAACTCTATTAGCAAGATCTAGACTTCACCACCACCTATTAGCTCTTGGGTACAGGTGCGAAAGTCACTGATTTTCACATTCAGGACAAACTGTTATGCCATCTGACCCATCTCTGCGTTCCTGCAAGAGAGTGTGCAAAGATGATTTGGAAATCCCACTACAATCAAATGGCAGGACATTTTGGCATGGAGAAAACTATGGCCGTTCTACAGAAACATTTTTATTGGCCAAAAATTCGACATGACGTCAACAAGTATATCAAATGTTTCACTGCCCGTGCCATTGCCAAGCCAACCATTAAGAAGAAAGGCTTATACACCCATCTTCCTACCCCCAAGAAGCCTAGGGAATCCATCTCGATGAATTACATGTTTGACCTTCCATCCACCAAGCAAGGCAATGATTGTGTATTTGTGGTCGTTGGTCAATTTTTGAAGATGGCCACCCTCACAACCTGCAAGAAGAATATCACATCGACATATACTGCCAAGCTCTTCTTCGAATGAGTGTGGGTCCATTTTGGGATACCACAGACCATCATCTCTGACCAGGACAAGAGGTTCCTTGGCACATTTTGGTCGAGTCTCTAGTCACTATTGGACACCAAGCTAACTAAATCCACTACTTTCCACCCCCAAACAGACAACCAAACAGAGGTCGTCAATTGGATGATTGTGCACATCCTGTGCATGTACAACTCTAAGCATCCACATACATGGGATGACAGTGTCCCTTATGTTCAATATAGTTATAACAGGGCTCTCCATAGGTCCACTGGCCATAGCCCATTTCAGATGGGGTTGGGATTCCAACCCTTGGGTCCCATTGATGTTGCACTACCTCTCACAACCACACAAACAAACTCTTCCCATGTTCAATATGAGACTGACAAAGACACCAGATTCATTGAGCGGATTCAACACATTTGGCAACATGTCCATGAGATTTTGTATAAAGCCAACGCTAAGTACAAGCAACACCATGATCAACACAGGGTACCACACTAGTTTCAGGTTGGAGACAAAGTCTAGTTACATTTGCAGAAGGAGCGTCTTACATGGCCCCATCGAAAGATCCACTCACTTCTCTATGGGCCTTACACTATCACCAAGGCTATGAGTAGAAATTATTTTGAGCTCAACACTCCACCCTTCCTTGGCTTGCATCCAATGTTCAATGTGGATCTCCTTCGACCATATTTTCCACCATTATTGGACACCTCAGAGATCGCAGAAAAACTAACACCAACAAAGCTAAACCCTGACTGCATGGAACATGCATCCACTGATCAGATAGTGGACACACAAGTAAAGGGCACTCGCCAGCAGAGGATCCATATTTATCAGGTTATCAAGGCATGACAACTCCTCCACCAAGGAAAGTGGCTCACCCGGGGCCAAATTCAATAGAAGTTTCCTCACTTGATGGGGGAACTCAACACAATGGAGACCATTGCTTCCCAAATGGGCAGAACTGATCTAGGTGGATATTGGTGGCCACCCACCTATTCCAACTGGATCCTCTTGACATTTTTTAGTTCAACAGGTTCTTCTGTACTTCTTTGTAATTGTGGGTTCTACACTCTTGGAGCTATCTGAAGCCTTGCACATCTTCCAGGTGGATACAGGTGGCCTCCCACCTAATCCAACTGGCTTATTTTGTATGTTTTCATGTCAACACATCTTGCTGTACTTCCAGGGCCATTTTGGGGCCCTAAACAATGTTTTTTTTTTTCCTTTCCATAGTCAAACTATAGACAAAGTCAGAGTTTGAAGACGTAATACGTAGTTCTCGAAAAGACCTTTCCAACGGGCTATCACGCACCTAAAATGAAGGTCGTATGCAAAAGTTACAACCTCGAGAAGTTGAGGCACCAACTTACCCATAGGGGCCACTGTTATAGCAAGATTTGCATCACAATTGCTATCTTGCACAGAGGGCCTTTTTCCATTTCCCTATGAAGACTTGTCATCCCTTTTCGATGAATCTAGAGCTAAAAATACATATTTTTCCACATATACGCTGTTGAACAGGATAAGTCAACTGAGAGGGGGGGGGGGTGAATCAGTTGTATAAAATTTCTTTCATTTTATAAGAAGATTACTTATTAATCAATAAATCATGCCTTTGACATTTAACTTGCAGTAATACATTTAACCAATAAATATACAATCACATAAATAAAATAGTGACACACTGATTTTTCATGAGGAAACCCAAAAGGGAAAAACCTCTTCTTCTAATGAATGAAAGGCAAGCTCCAACTCCTCTTTACATTCTTATTTTATCTGAGCTACAACCCAACTGATGATGCTACCTTTGTTTCTTCAGCACCTACTGAATGGAAGCTACAACTCCCAGATGTACAAGCACCAACTTGTACAAGAGACTTTTACAGTCTCCCCTTGCTCCTCCCTACCACCCTGGAATCCTTCTCTGTCACTAAGAACCTGCAAACCAACT
>ML806006.1:70441-82718 GCA_009831015.1 Picea engelmannii | reverse complement strand
ATCAATAAATCATGCCTTTAACATTTAACTTGCAATAATACATTTAACCAATAAATATACAATCACATAAATGAAACAATGACACAATGATTTTTCATGAGGAAACCCAAAAGGGAAAAACCTCTTCTTCGTATGAATGAAAGGCAAGCTCCAACTCCTCTTTACATTCTTATTTTATCTGAGCTACAACCCAGATGAGGCTGCTACCTCTGTTTCTTCAGCATCTACTGAATGGAAGCTACAACTCCCAGATGTACAAGCACCAACTTGTACAAGAGACTTTTACAGTCTACCCTTGCTCCTCCCTACCACCCTGGAATCCTTCTCTGTCACTAAGAACCTACAAACCAACTCTTTATCTTCTCTGGCAAAGGATTCATCATTCAAGTCCTCTCTATTTATATAATCATATCAAAATCCATTCTTCTCCCCTTGATCTCTGCTATATCTTCATCATTTCTTCTCACTGTCCCTGTATGATTTTATTTCGGTTTTATATTTATTTACATAAATGAATTTTTACTTAGAGCTACGGCTGTACCATTAATTCCATATGCACCACCCTTCATCTCACCAAATCTCACTTATTTCTACCCTATACATTCAGAGCATATACTCGAACCCTCAGGCTTCGAAGATTCAGTTACAATAATTGAATAACTACCTTACAATGATTACTATTGGTCAAGGCCTCAAGAAGAACAGTAGCCACACGATCAGTTTAAATATTTAACCAACACCGTTCGATGATCATACATTTGTTTTGTCTCAACATAGAATAACCCTCGAGGGCTTCAGCAAGCCACTTGTGCTTAAACCATATGCCCATTGGCTATGACCGTGGGCTTAACTAAAATGCGTTTTGCATTTCGGCGTTTCACATTTCGGCATTTCAAAATTTCTGTGATGAAGTGTCTCAACACTCCAAGTCGCGATCCCCGAAATGGAGCTAGGTCAACGGTCCAACCAACTTCATAATCTGATCCCTTCTTTTCTTAATCGAACGACTGACGGGATTTTGACGTTTTTCGCTTCGAGTCATCGTGATTCCAACATTATAAAATTCATGATCACAAAATCTACGAAGTGATCATACAATTCACATAACCCATTGAGATGGACGTTTGACAGGATTTCAGAGTTTTTCCTTTCAGGTTTTCGAGACTCACAATAGTCCCTTTCAACATTTCAGAGTTCGAGACTTCATGATGGTGGAGTTTCTGCTTGCTATGTAAAACCCTGAAATAGAAAGTTTTGATGTGATGTAAACCTGCTGATGTCACATGTGGATTGACGCGTGCCGAATAGCTGCCACGTGTCACTCTGATTCGTGACTTACATGTGCCTGAAATGTTGAATCAACTTGACACTTGTCATTGCCTGATTGTTCCACGTGTCCTTAGCTGATGTGGTTTGCTGACGTGGTTTGTTGATGTGTCTATTTCGGGATTTCAAGGTTTGCTACTTCAAAGGTTAAAGTTCCTTTGATCTTTGATTTCCCGGTTTGCGAAACTCCAAAATGGAGTCTTTGTTGATGCTCTGATCTTTCACATTTCGCGATTTCATCATTCTTGTCGTGAGTGTTCTTGACACCTCCAACTCCTGGTATCCGAAACTCTGAAATGGAGATTAAGCCGTGGTTTCGCATTTCACGATTTTCTGCCATGAGTTGCTTCCTTGACTCCTCCAACTCCCGGTATCCGAAAATCTGAAATGGAGTTTATGCTTCTGATCTTTCCATGCGATCATTGTTGCGTTGCTGGTCTTGCCACTTTCTCTTGTTCATCATCGTCAGGCTGAGCTTTCCATCAATGACAAACAAATACTCTACCTTCTGTCTGCCCGTAATAAATATGCCAACATACGCGCCCTATCTACTATACAACATGCGTATACGCAGACTGCTCCACTACAACTCGCATACATCGAGATTTGTGCCAGAAAATACAAAAATGAAGTCGGGTTTCCATGTCACGACAGGAGATCTCTGATTATTGGCCTTCCATATACTGGAAATGTTTCGACTCGGCCCTTCAGTTTCATTTTGAAGGATATAAAATCACAATTCCGAGCTATGGAAAAGAGGAGAAAGCATTCAACTTTGAGAGAAAGTTACTCTGGAGAAATTACTTCATATTGAGTCTACATCCCTTTGTCCCTCAAGTCTGAACACAGTGTTCAACCCCCAAGCTCTTTCCCTATTGCTGAAAGAACCTCATTATCTCTTTCCTATGAGCTTGCCTTTGGTGGAGGATTGAAGTGGTGGAGGCCCAGTTGGAAGGAACCTGGTTTCTTGGTTTCGAACCATGCTGACACAGAAGTCTATAATGTTGTCACTTCTGCCGATCATTTATTAATAGAAATACTCCTTTCCCGTCTTTTTGGTCTCGTGAAAATATATGATTATTATCCATGGGCATGTTTGTAATGTTTATTAATGGATTATGCTATCTAATGTGCTAACCCCTTTATATTATCACTATATACTTTCTCTGCTTGTTTGTTGAGAACTTGTTGCAGGTATATAGATTTGGGTCGAAGTGCTCATGGGTGAAACATCATCGAACGTTGGATTGAGGTAGGCCTCTTTCCTATCTTGCACATTAGTTTATATAGAATATGTTGAATTGAGTTGATTTCTGTAGTCATACATGTCTATTGTGGTTTACCCTGGACATAGAGAGTTTTTCCCTCGTAACAGAATTGGCGACCATACTGGGGAGAGATCTTCTTTCTAAGGGTTGAAGTACTTTTTCTCCTTGCATTGCTCTTTTTCCTTTATGTTTCTTGTCGTATCACTTCTTGATAGATTCTGTTCACTCTAGGTCTGAGTTTTCATCTTTTTTACCCTTGCCTGGCCTTGTTTTTAAGTCTGTACACGCCCTTTTACCTTGACAGTCGCGTACACATGTGTGCTGTCTCACTACTAGCTATGTATATACGCTCTGTTTCCCTGAACAATTGCGTACACCTTATTTCCTTTCTTGGTTTCTTGGTTTGGTGGTTGCTGGGTGGGATTTGATGATTGCTGAGCCTTCTTAGGTCTTTGTAGTGCTCGTTGAGCTTCTCTGGGTTGATATGAAACCTGTTTGGAGTTGAATTTTTGGGTGTAGTCTTTCTAATCATTTTTCATTTTTGATTTGTTCTTGAACTCTGGGCTGTTGCTTGGCTGCTTGGTATTCTGCTTGAGTTATTTCATTTATACACAGTATAATTTTATATATCAAGTTGCTTATCAGTCCATGCATTTTCTTTTTAGTATATTGAAAATGCAAAAAAATAAGCATTTTGCATTGGTTGGCATTTTTTGTGTTTGAATCTTTATCATTAGCTTAGTGCATTAGTGAAAGATTGCATTTAATTCTGAATTACAGAGTTGAAATTGAAAATTGCACTGTCTTTATACGCATACCATTCATTGAAAAGTTAAAGTTAGACTTTGCATTGTATTCATATTTATTTTCTTGCAGAGTCATAACATCATGAGTTTCTCTTCCATACCTTTTTGAGTAATCACGACCAATAAAATTTATGCTTTAAAATAAAATTGATTAGTCACAATTTTATTTTTAGGGTGCACAAACTAGTCTAGGATTTAATGCCTTAGAATAGGATTTGGTGAGTAAACTTCTCCAAGGAAATTAAATCAACATATGTGTCTGAGACAGGGAGTTGAGAAGTCCATTGTATAATTGGTAAGATCAGGAGGCTCCGCTCACACCGGAGTTAATCACGAGGTCATGCAAAGTTAGTTGAAGGGATAACCCCCGGATACTCGCCCAACGTCAGAGATATTTATGTGGATTTATTCGTATTTGGGGATCTTGCTAGTACCCATACCTCTGTGAGACATAGTGCTTTCAAGGTTTCATGATTTGCTACCCTTCCCATATGGTAATCCATACTTACGACTACTCGCCTGTGCATCAGTTATACAATGGTTTATTAGTTGCTTGACTTAGGTATCTCATAGGTTACTTGCAGGGGTTATTCTGCTTGTACCCTGGGTTAGATAGGGATCGGACAACACACAACCTTTATGGAAGATAACCTCTTCAGGGGGATTTGACCGACTGATTGTTAAGCCCACGAGGTCCCCTATAAGTGATTATGTTACCTCCAAATTTTAGCAGGGAGTCTCATGTACCTCTTGGACGAGACATACCTTCTTTAGCAAGGGAGGCCACTCAACCACTTTATCCTGTTTGCATGCATATTGGCCATTTGAATTTTGGTATGCTCTTTGATTATTAGTTGACCATAGGATTTTGTGCTGAGTCTTTATTATCATGGATAAAGGAGTTCCTTTTGCTCCCTCATTTATTGCTACCCCCCCATGACGTTCATGGGGGAAAATTTGTCCGCTTTTTATAATGGTATGCAGATTTATAACACTCAGTCCGTGCATTGGGTCTCTAATCATTTTTCTCATGGTATGTCTGATATGTCATCGCACTTGCCATCCTTTGTCTCGCCTCCTTATGCGAATACAAGTTTTGGGTTTGGGGGCATGATGCCTCCTTCTTATCCCTCTCCGTTTGGTGGGAGTCATATCCTTCAAACACCTCTTACAATAGGAGGTTGGAATCTTCCTTCCTACAAATCCACTATGCGAGAAGTAAGTGCTCAATTAAGAAATCATTCTACTTGTTACACTCTGTCCACTTATCCTTCTTCTGCTATGTCAGTTCCTACGAACACCTTTCACATGGCTAACCTCTATCTTCCCTATGGTGTTTCATTCGGGATGAATTATTTTTATAGTATGGGCAACCCCCCTCACGAAGTTCCTTCATGTGGGGGAAACATATATCCTCACATGAGTAACCCTTGTCATGTCGCTTTCTCTTCACAAGCAGATTCCTCAGTGTTGATGCCCTTACAACCCTTTATGGATCAGTATGGAGGAGGATACTATCCTACTGGACAGGGACATGGTGTAAACCAGGATCCTTCCTGGCCTACAATTTCTTAGAAAGAATATTTCCTTGGACCTTGGTCTCAAATGCCGCAATTCACTACCGCCACAAGTCTAGTCACTGCGTGTCATACTAGCGTTATATCACAAACCTCTACTAGCCATGTTGGAGATTGGTCGACAACCTCTGCGAGTCATGTTGAAGACCTGCAACCAATCGCTGCAAGTCATGCTGGGGGCACAAGTCCAGTCACTGCGTGTCATACTGGAATTATATCACCAACCTCTGCTAGCCATGTTGGAGATTGGTTGACAACCTCTACGAGTCATGTTGAAGACTTGCAACCAGCCATTGCAAGTCATGCTAGGGGCACAAGTCCAGTCACTATGTGTCATACTGGCATTATATCACCAACCTCTGCTAGCCATGTTGGATATTGGTCGACAACCTCTACGATTCATGTTGAAGACTTGTAACCATCCGCTACAATTCATGCCGGGGGCACATGTCTGGTCACTGCTAGTCACACTGCACATCCATCTCCAACCTCGGCTAGTCATGTTGGAGATTTTCTACTAGCCTGTGCAAGTCATGCTGGGAGCATGTCACCAACCACTACAAGTCATGTTGGGGGCATTCATATGATTGAGAAGCCTAGGCATCTCAGATGTAAGCCTAAATTTCTTTAGATTATTTGTGAAGGAAATCACCTTACTTGTTTGTGTCCTGTTACTGCTAGGGTACTAGAAGCGTTGGGCTAACCTAAGGTCCCTTCGGGTTCTGAGGCATCTATAGTTTCACAACACTCCGTTCCTTCTTTGGTTGATACAACAGTCATGCCGATGCAATATTCGACCGACACCCCTTTCCCTTTAGGGGTTGATGCATACTTTGAACTTGTTGTCTCACATCCCATTCAACCTGTGGTCGTGTCGATGCAATCTTCGACTGACACCTCTCCTATGTTTGGGGGTGATGCGTCTTTTGAACTTGTTGTCTCTCATATTGTTCAACCAATGGTCATGTCAATGTAATCTTCAACCGACAAGACTCTTGTTTTTTGGGGTGATGCACCTCTTGACCTTGTCATCTCACATCCTATTCAACCAATGGTTGAGGAAGTGGTCGTATCGATGAAATATTCGATCGACCCCACTCTTCTCTTGGAGAGTGACAAGTCTAAGGAAGCAGTTGCTCCAATACAATTTTTGGTTGATCCCGCTCTTCTGGTTCTATACCTTCTATGCCATGTCCTTAGCATTTCTACTACTTCACCTTATGAACAAGAGAGAGTTTTACTCTTCCTAAGTTCTCTCCCCCCAAGTCTTGACGAGGTTTC
Source organism: Picea engelmannii (assembly GCA_009831015.1). Taxonomy (NCBI): domain Eukaryota; kingdom Viridiplantae; phylum Streptophyta; class Pinopsida; order Pinales; family Pinaceae; genus Picea; species Picea engelmannii. The sequence continues at coordinate 76,460 of ML806006.1, read as the reverse complement.
CTTTGATTGGGATGGTCTTGTGGGGTATCCAATGCCTCCGCCTTTGTATTTTCTAGGAAGATACATTATTTGATATAACACGGAGACGATAACCTCTGTTAGCACTTTTCCCTCCTTGACTTGGAGATCTTTGGGTCTTCCCAAGCTTGTGTTGGTTCTTTGTAAGATACCGACATTCCACAGAAGGTCCGCACAGGAGCCTTGGCCTCCCCCGTGGCTTGTCGCCTAAAATATCCCTAACGAGTCTGAGTTAAGCTCTGTTTCGACTCGTTCAAAAAATGAAAATATTGCTGAGTGATTTGTCCCTTTCACACTCGTTAAATTGGACTTGAAAGGTTGTGAGTCCTAGTTAATCTCTTTTCAGACTCCTTTTCTAAAAACCAAAAAGATTGCCGAGTGATTTGTCCCTCTCACACTCATTAAATTGGATTTAAAAGGTCATGAGTCTTAGTTAAGATCTTTTTCAACTCGTTACCAAAAACAGAAAAGATCACCGAGTGAAATTGTCTTTTTCACACTTGTAAATTGGATTTGAAAAGACATATATTTGGCACAAGTTTACCCCTTTTTCACAACAAGTAGACTAGAAGACATAAAAAAGGACATTTTTTGGCGTTAAGTTGTGATTACATCTCATGCCCTCGCTTGCAGTTTTGAGCCTTTAGCCGGTTCTCTCTTTACGTTATAAACTGTTGCCTAAGCAATTTTTGCATCCTCAACCAAGCAGAGCCTTGTTTATATCTTTCGCAATTTGACACCCAATACCCTGGAGGGAACATCACCCTGAGTGTCCATCTCTCGCATGCATTTCCTTGAATTGAGCATAAGTATGTTCCACTGCTGGAACTAATTTTGCTTACTTGCGACACTCGTTTCCTCCTCTGTATCATAGCATTCATTTATTATGAAAAAATAAAAATAGACGAGTAGGAAGGGAGTACTATATTATATTTGGCAGCAGTCATGTCGCCTTTGAACAACGCACACAATTATTGAGTCCTTTTGTCATCATAATTTTGGGTTTAGCATGGCCTTAGGAAGTTGATCTCGTTACAGAGTTTTCTCTACCGACTGGTTACACTTCCAGTCCCTATAGAGAACATTATTGATGTCTCCTACATCTAATAGTTACATCATTGAGTCTATGCTGCCAGAGTCTACCACATGTCTCAATCTCTTGTTCCAAGGAAGTCTATCAACCCGTGTCAGCCATTCCTTAGAAATCTTGACTTTTCATGTTGTCCATACCCTCAATTTGTCTCAGAATCACATGATACTATGGTCTTATCATGCACCCTGGCCCTACTTTCATCATTGGTAGGTCACCTTGAACCCAATAATCGACATTTCATCATTGGTCATTGACTGGGTGGTTTCCCTTGTGTTCGACGGAAAGACATCTAATCACACTTTGGGATTCGTGCAGTGTCTTGGATGGGTTTCCTCACCTTTGTCAACAATTTTCATCATTGGCTGCTATTCATAGGGTCTTTTTCGTGTACCGCTTGCATTTGGCACACATGAAAGACACACAAGGTCGTTGGTTCATGAACATGTTCTTCATCCGATATCCACCAAATTATGAAGCTTTTGCTTTGTTCCTCATGATGACTGATGAGAGATGCCTTAATGCTCTCTTTTCAGCGGGTCTCTTTCCATCGACTTCAACTCATTTATTTTGGATATGGGACCTAGATTTTTATGAGTACCTTGAGGTTTGCAGTCATTAGTGGCAAGCTCTCTCGCCATTGACATATGGGAATACATCAATGTCTCTTGATAAATGGATTCCTCAAGTGTTCGACACCGACTCCTTTATTCACACTTGTAGTAATGTACTTGGTGCCTTGATACCTACTTTCATTATTGGTAGGATGTCTCGCATTTGTTAATAGTATACCTCAATGACCGGTAATCAAACAATGTCTCATTGTGTTCGACATCAACTCCTTTATTCACATGATGTAGACTTTCACCCTTGGCGGATAGTGTAGAAGACTCGAAGACATCACTATGTGGCCGCATCTTTCCTAAGCTGTTGCTTCCTTTTCATTGGACCAACACCTATTTGACTACAGTAATCACGGGACATCAAATTATACTCCATTGTGTACATATATCTTCATATTAGTTTTGAGACTGGTTTCACTGGGCCTTGTTCGTGACTATGACAACTTTTGGCATGTAACTTCATTTGTATTTGCCTATTCATGGCCACAAACACTTATTTGGTATATTTTTCACATGGATCTGCAGTGTATTCTTGGTAGCCATGTATGCAAAGTCAATACAGAATGTAATGAGAAATTGAGTTCATCCATTTGGTTCTCTACCACTCCACTCCTGGGTTATTTATAATGTATTTTGACCATCATATATACTCTGTTGACCTAACACATTAGGGGGCATCTGTTATAGCAATATTTTCCTCACCATTGCTATCCTGCACAAAGGGACTTTTTCCATTTCCCTTTGCAGACTTGTCATCCCTTTTTGATGAATCCAGAGATAAAAATACATATTTTTCCACATATACACGCCCTATCTACTATACAACATGCGTATACGCAGGCTGCTCCACTATAGCCCGTGTACATCGAGATTTGTGGCAAAAAATAAAAAAATGAAGTCGGGTTTCCATGTCACGACAGGAGATCTCTGATCCTTGGCCTTCCATATACTGGAAACGTTCTGACTCAGCCCTTCAATTGCATTTTGAAGGCTATAAAAGCATAATTCCGAGCTATGGAAAAGAGGAGAAAGCATTCAACTTTGAGAGCAAAGTTACTCTGGATAAATTACTTCATATTAAGTTTGCATCCCTTTGTCCCTCAATTCTGAACACAGTGTTCAACCCCCAAGCTCTTTCCCTATTGCTGAGAGAACCTCATTGTCTCTTTCCTATGAGCTTGCCTTTGGTGGAGGATTGAAGTGGTAGAGGTCCAGTTGGAAGGAATCTGGTTTCTTGGTTTCGAATCGTGCCGACATGGAAGTCTGTAACGTTGTCACTTTTGCTGATCATTTATTAATAGAAACACTCCTTTCCCGTTCCATTGGTATCATGCAAATATATGATTATTATCCATGGGAATTTTTGTAATGTTTATTAATGGATTATGCTATCTAATGTGCTAACCCCTTTATATTATCACTATATACTTGCTCTGCTTGTTTGTTGAGAACTTGTTGCAGGTATAAATGATTGGGTCGAAGTGCTCAACGATGGAACATCATCGAACATTGGATCGAGGTAGGCCTCTTTCCTATCTTGCACATTAGTTTATATAACATACATTGGAATTGAGTTGATTTCTGCAGTCATACCTGTCTGTTATGGTTTACCTTGGCCATAGAGAGTTTTTCCCTCGTAACAACCACATAAATTTTGGCATTTCATCTCCTAGGATTAGGTTTTAGGATGTCTAGGGTTTTGAAATTCATGAGTAATGTTAAAAAGGCCTTTGGAGCGTCATTGTAATAATTCTGATCAAACAAATGTGCATAGCAGCCACATCTCTTCTCAGAGATAGCTACCACCATTCAAGCAAGTGTTTCAGTTTTAAAGTTTTACAGTTTCATCCTATTTCATTTATTCAATAGAATATATTGTTCACTGGATATCTGTGTTGTTCTTCATATCTCCGTGTTTATTGTATTTAGTCTGTTAATCAATTCGTTCCGCTCCTAAATCCGGATCACACAATGATCACTTTTCTTAGGATCTCATTAAGCTTCACAACACTATGTTTCACTAATACATGAATCTCCATTAAATAATCAACATTATTCTTATAGATATGCTAATCTAATCAAACTCAAAGGGATGAGGTTGTTACATATATAATATAGTGACATGGTGGTGTTGGAAATATTGTCATTGATGGCAAAGGAGGAAGAAGAGTTTTCATATAAGAAAATCAGTGTATGGTGGGTGTGTATGGTTGAGTTTTGGATGAGCGCGTATGATTGCTGCAGAGCATCATTGACAGCCGTCAGATCTGCAGGAGCTGTGAGGAAGATAAGCCATCGGGAATTGGAGTTTCACGAGTCCCGTGAACAATTACAACAGAAACCCCGAAATCGCGATGAAAGAAATCCCGACTGAACCTGAACCGTCAGATCAACTCGCCGACAACCATCAAATCTACAGAAGCTATGAGGAAGATAAGCCATCGGGAATCGGAGTTTCACGAGTCCCGTGAACAATTACAACAGAAACCCCGAAATCGCGATGAAAGAAATCTCGACTGAACCTGAACCGTCAGATCAACATGTGATCTAGACCGTCGATCCAATTCACGACAGCAGACCACGTCAGCGAGGGACACGTGGCACAACTAGGGAATGATAGGTGTCAGGCAGATTCAACACTTCATACACATGTAAGTCACAAATCAGAGTGACAGGTGGCAGAATTTAACACGTATCAAACCACGTGTGACGTCAGCAGAGTATCGGGGTTCGAGACTTTGAAATGTCCAATTCACTCGACAACGAAAACCCCGAAATTGCGATATGCTATTTTATGATTTAATCACAGCCGTTGAATCCAGAACGAATCTGAACTGTAGATCCTAGCCCTAGTCGGATTTTCGGGGATCGGGACTTTGAAATATCAAGAACACACTGCAACAGAAACTCCGAAATCGCGAAACGCGATATTGCGATTCAATCGCAACCGTTAAGTCAAGATTGCACCAGGACTGTTGATCACAACTCTATACGGAGGAATAGGGACCGTTCATATGCAAGGACAGGTGGAAAAGGATCGAACGCCATCAGATTTTTTGTTCATCGGAGAATCGGGGATCCCAGTGACAAGTGATTTATGGATTGTGAAATCGCGATCAGTGAAACCCTGATGAATGGGGGCCAGCTGTCAACACAACAGAGCAGAAGGACAGAAGCATAGTGCAGGCCATCTGTCAGCGTGTGTAGGGACACATTGGGGATCAGAGGATCGGGAATCTTGGAGGCATGTGCATGGGAACATCAAAAACCCCGAATTCATGAAACGCGAAATTGCGAGTGAATCTGGATCGTCAGATACAAAATTTATCAGAACCATTGATTTAAATAGGGGCGCACGTAGATTTAATTTAAATTTTAAAAAGGGGCCCGATTTCCCCCGAGCAATAAATATGAGACCCGATGAGCGTTGAACGTGTCCTGGACCCATGGGCTTAAGAAGGGGTCAATGCTCTTCCTACAGGGATTCGGTAGAGGCAAAGGAGGATGGTGATAGGTTGCAGAGGTCCTTTTTGGAGGATGTAGAGGCCATTTTCTGATAGTAGGGATATCTACTGGTGGGTGAGGTCATTTGTGCAGGCCGCATGGAAGGTTTGAGGAAAGAGGAACCTCCTTGTGGCAGTCGGGCGACAGATCTACATTGACAGAGAGAACTCGGCTGTGGGTTCAGCAACCACAAGAGCAGAGGCATCATCTCCAGGTTTATTGACTTGTTTAATGTGTGTCTTTTGTAACTGCCTGGCAGTCTGTAGATCTGTGTTTACTCTTGAGATAATTTCAGTTACTGTCATAACCACTAGATGAAACTGCCTGATCCAGTGTGAAAATTAATGAAACGTGGTCAGCAGTGAGTATGAGGGTTAAACCCTACAGTAGTAGCAACCTACCAATAGAAACTGGTGCTATCTTCAGGGGGTTGAAGCTCCCTTCCAAGAAAGGCTGGTAAACGAGAGAAGGTTGTAGCCTTCTGTAGGTAGAAGCATGCGTACTAGCATGAGTCTGCACTAGTACAATGTTGTAGAATGTTTTCTTAATAATAATCATTGAGGATAGAGACAACGACATCGGTGGTTTTCTCCCGATTTGGGTTTCCACCTTAAATCCTGGTGTTCATGTGTTTTACTCATGTGCGTTGGATTATCTTTTTTTTTTTGCACTGTATTAATGCTTAATAGACATCTGATGAATAATGAAAGATCTCTGGATACACTCTTGCTTTCTAGAGACTATACAAGAACTGGTTTCTACTAAGTAGCCTAAAGTTTCTAGT
>ML806006.1:47875-66157 GCA_009831015.1 Picea engelmannii | reverse complement strand
TGAAAAACTTGCATACAACCAAATAGATGATTGTTTATTTGTTTATCGACCCTAGAACCAACCAACCCCCTAATATGAGAAAGAGGCTTCTTTGCATGAATTAGTACATATTCCAACCATGAAAATACCATTGGATGGATAGGTGGGAGGCCACCGACATCCATCTAGATCATAAGTGACTAAGGGCGGTGGCAGGGAAACTTTTGTGCGGGGGAAGGAACAACAACGAGCATTTGATGATCTTAAGCATCACTTGTGCTCAGTTCCAGTACTCTCCTTGCCCGATATGCAACAACTGTTCGAGATTGAGACTGATGCATTTGACTACGATGTAGGCACAATTCTCACTCAAAACGATCATCCAATGGCATACCATATCGAGACCCTTTCTGTCGTTATTGGAAACATTACACTATGGAAAAGAAGACGATCATCCACACTGATCAGAAGCCTCTGCAGTTCATATAGACACAGGGGAAGTTGCATAACGACCGCTATCATAAGTGGTCCACCTACCTGCAACAATTCCATCTCAACATCAAGTATAAGATAGGGAACACAAATCATGTCGCTGAATGCCTCAGTCGACCTCCCATGGATGCACTCACCACTATGCTCCATTCTTGTGGACATGAGGCATTTGAGTGGCCCCAACTTTATCAACAAGATCTAGACTTCACCACCACCTATTAGCTCTTGGGTATAGGCGTGAATGTCACCGATTTTCACATTCAGGACAAACTGTTATGCCATCTGACCCATCTTTGTGTTCCTGCAAGCGAGCGTGCAAAGCTGATTTGGAAATCCCACTACAATTGAATGACAGGACATTTTGGCATGGAGAAAACTATGGCCGTTCTATAGAAACATTTTTATTGGCCAAAACTTCGACATGACGTCAGCAAGTATATCAGATGTTTCACTGCCTGTGCCATTGCCAAGCCAACCATTAAGAAGCAAGGCTTATACACCCATATTCCTACCCTCAAGAAGCCTAGGGAATCCATCTCGATGAATTACATGTCTGACCTTCCATCCACCAAGCAAGGTAATGATTGTGTATTTGTGGTCGTTGGTCAATTTTCAAAGATGACCACCCTCACAACCTGCAAGAAGAATATCACATCGACAGATACTGCCAATCTCTTCTTCAAACGAGTGTGGGTCCATTTTGGGATACCACAGACCATCATCTCTGTCCAGGACAAGAGGTTCCTTGGCAGATTTTGGTCGAGTCTCTGGTCACTGTTGGACACCAAGCTCACTAAATTCACTACTTTCCATCCCCAAACATACAACCAAACAGAGGTCGTCAACTGGATGATTGTGCACATCCTGTGCATGTACAACTCTAAGCATCCACATACATGAGATGACAGTGTCCCCTATGTTCAATACAGTTATAACAGGGCTCTCCATAGGTCCACCGACCATAGCCCATTTCAGATGGGGTTAAGATTCCAACCCTTGGGTCCCATTGATGTTGCACTACCTCTCGCAACCACACAAACAAACTCTTCCCATGTTTAGTCTGAGACCGACAAAGACACCGGATTCATTGAGCGGATTCAACACATTCGACAACATGTCCATGAGATTTTGTAGAAAGCCAATGTTAAGTACAAGCAACACCATGATCAACATAGGGTACCACACCAGTTTCAGGCTGGAGACAAAGTCTGGTTACATTTGCAGAAGGAGCATCTTACATGACCCCATCGAAAGCTCCACTCACTTCTCTATGGGCCTTACACTATCACCAAGGCTATGAGTAGAAATTATTTTGAGCTCAACACTCCACCCTTCCTTGGATTGCACCCAATGTTCAATGTGGATCTCCTTTGACCATATTTTCCACCATTATTGGACACCTCAGAGATCGCAGAAAAACTAACACCAACAAAACTAAACCCTAACTGCATGGAACATGCATCCACTGATCAGATAGTGGACACACAGGTCAAAGGCACTCGCCAGCAGAGGATCCATATTTATCAGGTTGTCAAGGCATGACAACTCCTCCACCAAGNAAAACTAACACCAACAAAACTAAACCCTAACTGCATGGAACATGCATCCACTGATCAGATAGTGGACACACAGGTCAAAGGCACTCGCCAGCAGAGGATCCATATTTATCAGGTTGTCAAGGCATGACAACTCCTCCACCAAGGAAAGTGGCTTACCCAGGGCCAAATTCAATAGAAGTTTCCTCACCTGATGGGGGAACTCAACACAATGGAGACCATTGCTTCCCAAGGGGGGAGGATTGATCTAGGTGGATATTGGTGGCCACCCACCTATTCCAACTGGATCCTCTTGACATTTTTTAGTTCAACATGTTCTTCTGTACTTCTTTGTAATTGTGGGTTCTACTCTCTTGGAGCTATCTGAAGCCCTGCACATCTTCCAGGTGGATACTGGTGGCCTCCCACCTAATCCAACTGGCTTATTTTGTATGTTTTCATGTCAACACATCTTGCTGTACTTCCAGGGCCGTTTTAGGGCCCTAAACAATGTTTTTTTTTTTTTTGTCTTTCCACAGTCAAATTAAAGACAAAGTCAGAGTTTGAAGATGTAATACGTAGTTCTCAAAAATACCTTTCCAACAGGCTATCACACGCCTAAAACGAAGGTCGTATGCAAAAGTTACGCCCCCAAGAAGTTGAGGTACCAACTTTCCCATAGGGGTCACTGTTATAGCAAGATTTGTCTCACCATTGCTATCTTGCACAGAGGGCCTTTTTCCATTTCCCTATGCAGACTTGTCATCCCTTTTTGACAAATCTAGAGCTAAAAATACATATTTTTCCACATATACGCACCCTATCTACTATACAACATGCGTATACGCAGGCTGCTCCACTACAGCTTGCGTACATCAGTATTTGTGCCAAAAAATACAAAAATGAAGTCGGGTTTCCATGTCACGACAGGAGATCTCTGATCATTGGCCTTCCATATACTGGAAACGTTCTGACTCGGCCCTTCAGTTGCATTTTGAAGGCTATAAAATCATAATTCTGGGCTATGGAAAAGAGGAGAAAGCATTCAACTTTGAGAGAAAAGTTACTCTGGAGAAATTACTTCATATTGAGTCTGCATCCCTTTGTCCCTCAAGTCTGAACACAATGTTCAACCCCCAAACTCTTTCCCTATTGTTGAGAGAACCTCATTGGCTCTTTCCTATGAGCTTGCCTTTGGTGAAGGATTGAAGTGGTGGAGGCCCAGTTGGAAGGAACCTGGTTTCTTGGTTTCGAACCGTGCTGACATAGAAGTCTGTAATGTTGTCACTTCTGCCGATCATTTATTAATAGAAATACTCCTTTCCCATCCTATTGGTATCGTGCAAATATATGATTATTATCCATGGGCATGTTTGTAATGTTTATTAATGGATTATGCTATCTAATGTGCTAACCCCTTTATATTATCACTATATACTTTCTCTGCTTGTTTGTTGAGAACTTGTTGCAGGTATAAAGCTTTGGGTCGAAGTGCTCATGGGTGGAACATCATCGAACATTGGATCGAGGTAGGCCTCTTTCCTATCTTGCACATTAGTTTATATAGCATACGTTGGAATTGAGTTGATTTCTGCAGTCATACATGTCTGTTGTGGTTTACCCTGGACATAGAGAGTTTTTCCCTCGTAATAGAATTGGCGACCATACTGGGGAGAGATCTTCTTTCTAAGGGTTGAAGTACTTTTTCTCCTTGCATTGCTCTTTTTCCTTTATGTTTCTTGTCGTATCACTGCTTGACAGATTCAGTTCACTCTGGGTCTGAGTTTTCAGCTTTTTTACCCTTGTCTGGCCTTGTTTTCAAGTCTGTACGCGCCCTATTACCTTGATAGTCATGTACACATGCGTGTTGTCTCACTACTAGCTACGTATATAAGCTTTGTTTCCCTAAACAGTCGCGTACACCTTATTTCCTTTCTTGGTTTCTTGGTTTGGTGGTTGCTGGGTGGGATTGTTGAGCCTTCTTAGGTCTCTGTAGTGCTCGTTGAGCTTCTCTGGGTTGACATGAAACCTGTTTGGAGTTGAAATTTTGGGCGTAGTCTTTATCATCGTTTTTCATTTTTGATTTGTCCTTGAACTCTTGGTTGTTGCTTGGCTGCTTGGTATTCTGCTTGAGTTATTTCATTTATACACAATATAATTTTATATATCAAGTTGCTTATCAGTCCATGCATTTTCTTTTTAGTATATTAAAAATACAAAAAATAGGCATTTTGCATTGGTTGGCATTTTTTTGTCTTTGAATCTTTATCATTAGCTTAGTGCATTTAGTGAAAGATTGCATTTACTTCTGAATTGCAGAGTTGAAATTGAAAATTGCACTATTTTAATACACATACCATTCATTGAAAAGTTAAAGTTAGACTTTGCATTGTATTCATATTTATTTTCTTGCAGAGTCATAACATCATGAGTTTCTCTTCCATACCTTTTTGAGTAATCACGACCAATAAAATTTACGCTTTAAACTAAAATTGATTAGTCACAATTTTATTTTTAGGGTGCACAAACTAGTCTAGGATTTAGTGCCTTAGAATAGGATTTTGTGAGTAAACTTCTCCAAGGAAATTAAATCAACATATGTGTCTGAGACAGGGAGTTGAGAAGTCCATTCTATAATTGGTAAGATCAGGAGGCTTTGCTCACACCAGAGTTAATCATGAGGTCGCACGAAGTTAGTTGAAGGGATAACCCTCAGATACTCGCCCAACGTCAGAGATATTTATGTGGATTTATTCGTATTTGGGGATCTTGCTAGTACCCATACCTCTGTGAAAGGCGGTGCTTTCAAGGTTTCAGGCTTTGCTACCCTTCCCATATGGTAATCCATACTTACGACTACTCACCTGTGCATCGGTTATACAGTGGGTTATTAGTTTCTTGACTTAGGTATCTCATAGGTTACTTGCATGGGTTATTCTGCTTGTACCCTAGGTCAGATAGGGGTTGAACAACACACAACCTTTATGGAAGATTACCTCTTCAGGGGGATTCAACCAACTGATTGTTAAGCCCATGAGGTCCCCTATAACTGTTTCTGTTATCTCCAAAATTTAGCGGGGAGTCTCAGGTCCCTCTTGGACGAGACATACCTTCTTTAGCGAGGGAGGCCACTCAACCACTTTATCCTGTTTGCATGCATATTGGCCATTTGAATTTTGGTATGCTCTTTGATTATTAGTTGACCATAGGATTTTGTGTTGAGTCTTTGTTATCATGGATAGTGGAGTTCCTTTTGCTCCCTCGTTTATTGCTACCCCCCCATGACGTTCATGGGGGCAAATCCGTCCGCTTTTTATAATGGCATGCATAATTATAACACTCAGTCCGTGCCTTGGGTCTCTAATCATTTTTCTCATGGTATGTCTGATATGTCGTCGCACTTTCCATCCTCTGTCTCGCCTCCTTATGCAAATACAAGTTTTGGGTTTGGGGGCATGATGCCTCCTTCTTATCCCTCTCCGTTTGGTGGGAGTCATATCCTTCAAATACCTCTTACAGTAGGAGGTTGGAATATTCCTTCCTACGAATCCACTATGTGAGAAGTAAGTGCTCAATTAAGCAATCATTCTACTCGTTACACTCCGTCCACTTATCCTTCTTCTACTATGTCGGTTCCTACGAACACTTTTCACATGGCGAACCTCTGTCTGCCCTATGGTGTTTCATCCAGGGGGAATTATTTTTATAGTATGGGCAACCCCCCTCACGAAGTTCCTTCATGTGGGGGCAACATATATCCTCACATGAGTAACCCTTGTCATGTCGCTTTCTCTTCGCAAGCGGCTTCCTTAGTGTCGATGTCCTTACAACCCTTTATGGATCAGTATGGAGGAGGATACTATCCTGCTAGATAGGGACATGGTGTAAACCAGGATCCTTCATGGCCTACAATTTCTCTGAACCAATCTTTCCTTGGACCTTGGTCTCAAATGTCACAATTCACTACCGCCACAAGTCCAGTCACTGCGTGTCATACTGGCGTTATATCACAAGCCTCTGCTAGCCATGTTGGAGATTGGTCGACAACCTCTGCGAGTCATGTTGAATACCTACAACCAACCGCTACAGGTCATGCTGGGGGCACAAGTCCAGTCACTGCGTGTCATATTGGCATTATATCACCAACCTCTGCTAGCCATGTTGGAGATTGGTCGACAACCTTTGTGAGTCATGTTGAAGACCTGCAACCAGCCGCTGCAAGTCTTGCTGGGGGCACAAGTCCAGTCACTGCGTGTCATACTGGCATTATATCACCAACCTCTACTAGTCATGTTGGATATGGTCGACAACCTCTGCGAGTCATGTTGAAGACCTGCAACCAGCCGCTGCAATTCATGATGGGGGCACATGTCTGGTCACTGCTAGTCACACTGCACATCCATCACCAACCTCTTCTAGTCATGTTGGGGATCCATCACCAACCTCTACTAGTCATGTTGGAGATTTTCTACTAGCCTGTGAAAGTCATGCTAGGATCATGTCACCAACCATTGCAAGTCATGTTGGGGGCATTCATATGATTGAGAAGCCTAGACGTCTCAGACGTAAGCCTAAATTTATTTAGAGTATTTGTGAAGGAAATCACCTTACTCGTTTGTGTCCTGTTACTATTGGGATACCAGAAGCATCGGGCTGACCTAAGGGCCCTTCAGGTTTTGAGGCATCTATGGTTTCACAACACTCCGTTCCTTCTTTGGTTGATACAACAGTCATGCCGATGCAATATTCGGCTGACACCCCTTTCCCTTTAGGGGTTGATGCGTCCTTTGAACTTGTTGTCTCACATCCCGTTCAACCTATGGTCATGTCGATGCAATCTTCGACCAAAACCTCTCCTATGTTCGAGGGTGATGCGTCTTTTGAACTTGTTGTCTCTCATATTGTTCAACCAATGGTCGTGTCAATGCAATCTTTGACCGACAACACTCCTATTTTTTGGGGTGATGCACCTCTTGACCTTGTCGTCTCGCATCCTATTCAACCAATGGTTGAGGAAGTGGTCGTATCGATGCAATATTCAATCGACCCCACTCTTCTCTCGGAGAGTGACAAGTCTAAGGAAGCAGTCGCTCCAATGCAATTTTTGGTCGATCCCGCTCTTCTGGTTCTATACCTTCTATGCCATGTCCTTAACATTTCTATTACTTCACCTTATGAACAAGAGAGAGTTTTACTCTTCCCGAGTTCTCTGCCCCCAGGTCTTGACGAGGTTCCCTTTGATTGGGATGGTCTTGTGGGGTGTCCAATGCCTCTACCTTTGTATTTTCTAGAAAGATACATTATTCGATATAACACAGAGACGATAACCTCTGTTAGCACTTTTCCCTCCTCGACTTGGAGATCTTTGGGTCTTCCCAAGCTTGTGTTGGTTCTTCGTAAGATACCGACATTCCACAGAAGGTCCAAACGGGAGCCTTGGCCTCCCCCGTGGTTTGCCACCTAGAATCTCCCTAACGAGTCCTAGTTAAGCTCTGTTCTGACTCATTCAAAAAACGAAAAGATTACCGAGTGATTTGTCCCTTTCACACTCGTTAAATTAGACTTGAAAGGTCGTGAGTCCTAGTTAATCTCTTTTCAGACTCCTTTTCTAAAAACCAAAAATATTGCCGAGTGATTTGTCCCTTTAACACTCGCTAAATTGGATTTAAAAGGTCGCGAGTCTTAGTTAAGCTCTTTTCCGACTCGTTACCAAAAATAGAAAAGATCGTCGAGTGAACTTGTCTTTTTCACACTCGTAAATTGGATTTGAAAAGACGTATATTTGGCACAAGTTTACCCCTTTTTCACACCAAGTAGACTAGAAGACATAAAAGAGGACATGTTTTGGCATTAAGTTGTGATTACATCTCATGCCCTCGCTTGCAGTATTGAGCCTTTAGCCGATTCTCTCTTTATGTTATAAAATTTTGCCTAAGCAATTTTTGCATCCTCAACCAAGCAGAGCCTTGTTTATATCCTTCGCAATTTGAAACCTAATACCCTGGAGGGAACATCACCCTGAGTGTCCATCTCCCGCATGCATTTCCTTGCATTGAGCATAAGTATGTTCCACTGCTGGAACTAATTTTTCTTACTTGTGACACTCGTTTCCTCCTCTGTATCATAACATTCATTTGTTATGAAAAAATAAAAAAAGACGGGTAGGAAGGGAGTACTATATTATATTTGACAGCAGTCGTGTCGCCTTTGAACAACGCCCAAAATTATTGAGTCTTTGTATCATCATAATTTTGGGTTTAGCATGGCCTTAGGAAGTTGATCTCGTTACAAAATTTTCTCTACCGACTGGTTACTCTTCCAGTCCCTATAGAGAACATTATTGATGTCTCCTACATTTAATAGTTACATCATTGAGACTATGCTGCCAGAGTCTACGACATGTCTCATGCTATTGTTCAAAGGAAGTCTATCAACCTGTGTCAGCCATTCCTTAGAACTCTTGACTTTTCATGTCGTCCATACCCTCAATTTGTCTCAGAATCACATGATACTATGGTCTTATCATGCACCCTGGCCCTACTTTCATCATTGGTAGGTCACCTTGAACCCAATAATCAACATTTCATCATTGGTCGTTGACTGGGTGGTTTCCCTTGTGTTCGATGGCAAGGCATCTATTCACACTTTGGGATTCGTGCAGTGTCTTGGATTCCATTAGCCTTATTGGTGGTTTCCTCGCCTTTGTCAACAATTTTCATCATTGGCTGCTATTCAGAGGGTCTTTTTCGTGTACCACTTTCATTTGGCACACGGGAAAGACGCACAAGCTCGTTGGTTTGTGAACATATTCTTTGTCCAATATCCACCAAATTATGAAGATTTTGCTTTGTTCCTCATGCTGACTGATGAGAGATGCCTTAATGCTCTCGTTTCAACGGGTCTCTTTCCATTGACTTCAACTCTGTTATTCTCGATATGGTACCTAGAGTTTTATGAGTACCTTGAGGCTTGCAGTCATTAGTGGCAGGCTCTCTTGCCATTGACAGATGGGAATACATCAATGTCTCTTGATAAATGGATTCCTCAAGTGTTCAACACCGATTCCTTTATTCACACTTGTAGTAATGTACTCGGTGCCTTGATACCTACTTTCATTATTGGTAGGTTGTCTCGCGTTTGTTAATAGTATACCTCAATGACTGGTAATCAAACGATGTCTCATTGTGTTCGACCTCAACTCCTTTATTCACATGATGTAGACTTGCACCCTTGGCGGATAGTGTAGAAGACTTGAAGACATCACTATGTGGCCGCATCTTTCCTGAGCTGTTGCTTCCTTTTCATTGGACCAACACCTATTTGACTACAATAATCATGGGACATCAAATTATACTCCATTGTATATAGATATCTTCATATTGGTTTTGAGACTGGTTTCACTGGGCCTTGTTCGTGACTATGACAACTTTTGGCATGTAACCACATTTGTATCTGCCTATTCATGGCCACAAACACTTATTTGGTATATTTTTCACATGGATCTGCAGTGTATTCTTGGTAGCCATGTATGCAAAGTCAATACATAATGTAATGAGCAATTGCATTCATCCAACTGGTTCTCTACCACTCCACTCCTGGGTTATTTATAATTTATTTCGGCCATCGTATATACTCCTCTGAACTCACACATTAGGGGGCATATGTTATAGCAAGATTTGCCTCACCATTGCTATCTTTCATAGAGGGACTTTTTCCATTTCCCTATCCAGACTTGTCATCCCTTTTTGGTGAATCCAGAGATAAAAATACATATTTTTCCACATACACGCCCTATCTACTATACAACATGCGTATATGAAGGCTACTCCACTACAACTTGCGTACATCAGGATTTGTGCCAGAAAATAAAAAAATGAAGTCGGGTTTCCATGTCATGACAACAGATCTCTGATCCTTGGCCTTCCATATACTGGAAACATTCTGACTCGGCCCTTCAATTTCATTTTGAAGGCTATAAAAGCACAATTCCGAGCTATGGAAAAGAGGAGAAAGCATTCAACTTTGAGAGAAAAGTTACTCTGGAGAAATTACTTCATATTGAGTCTGCATCCCTTTGTCCCTCAAGTCTGAACACAATGTTCAACCCCCAAGCTCTTTCCCCATTGCTGAGAGAACCTCATTGTCTCTTTCCTATGAGCTTGCCTTTGGTGGAGGATTGAAGTGGTGGAGGCCCAGTCGGAAGGAACTTGGTTTCTTGGTTTCGAACCATGCCGACACAGAAGTCTGTAATGTTGTCACTTTTGCTGATCATTTATTAATAGAAATACTCCTTTCCCGTCCTATTGGTATCATGAAAATATATGATTATTATCCATGGGAATTTTTGTAATGTTTATTAATGGATTATGCTATCTAATGTGCTAACCCCTTTATATTATCATTATATACTTGCTCTACTTGTTTGTTGAGAACTTGTTGCAGGTATAAAGCTTTGGGTCGAAGTGCTCAACGGTGGAACATCATCGAACGTTAGATCGAGGTAGGCCTCTTTCCTATCTTGCACATTAGTTTATATAACATATGTTGGAATTGAGTTGATTTCTGCAGTCATACCTATATGTTGTGGTTTACCCTAGCCATAGAGATTTTTTCCCTCATAACAACCACATAACTTTTGGCGTTTCATCTCCCAAGATTAGGTTTTTGGATGTCTAGGGTTTTGACATTCATGAGTAATGTTAAAAAGGCTTCTGAAGCCTCATTGTAATAATTATGCTCAAACGAATGCGCGTAGCAGGCACATCTCTTCTCAGAGATAACTACCACCATTCAAGCAAGTGTTTCAGTTTTGCAGTTTTCATTTATTCAATAGAATATATTGTTCACTGGATATCTGTGTTGTTCTTCATATCTCTGTGTTTATTGTATTCATTCTGTTAATCAGTTCGTTCCGCTCCTAAATCTGGATCACACAATGATCACTTTCTTAGGATCCCATTAAGCTTCACAACACTATGTTTCACTAATACATGAATCTCCAGTAAATAATCAACATTATTCTTATAGATATGCTAATCTAATCAAACTCAAAGGGATGAGGTTGTTACATATATAATATAGTGACATGGTGGGTGATCAAAATAGTATTTGTCAATGATCAAATTCTAGATATTCTTATTTTCTATATGAAATTAGGATATTATCTAACTAATTGAATGGTCAAGTTTGAATTGACCATCTTCATGCCATAATTCTGCATTAACTTGACATTAGCCACCAAATCATCAACACTCTGCCATGCCAGTCTATGCATTCCTAAGTATTTGTCCTCAATTTTATTTTAATGTTATCATTTCTTGACATATGTGCCCGCACTTGATTCTATTGACTTGAATTGAGATGTGCTCGAATAGCTCACACTTGTCTCAATTGTGTTTATGCTAAATTGTACTCAACAAACACTTCTACTTCTTGCAAATTTTTATTTTCAACATGCTCAAATTTTCCATTACTTTCCCAACACTCACCTAGGACCCTTAATGGAAAATCATTCTTTCATTCCACATATCACTCTAAACTTTATGAACTTGTCTTTTCTCACATGTTTAGTAAGGATATTTTCTAATTGTGCAATCATGTGGCAATCATACTACAATACCATAACTAAGACTATCCTTATAATTTATTTGTTGTAGGTTTCTTATATGCTACACCAATATCCACAAGTAACCTTCTTGTTCACACTTGCTCACATGTTGTGTTAAATGCTTTCTTGTACTCATCTTATATTGAATACAAGGAAACAATGAACTTGATCTTGCTCCTCCAACTTACCACTACTGAACAAACATGAAAAACAATACAAGACGTGGACTTCATATACATGCATCTATTCCATTAAGAATTTGTGAATCCAACTAATGTTAAATCACTACCACATTAGGAATACTCCAATTCCTAGTTTAACGTGCCTTTAATATATCTTAATTGTCTTTAGTTGCTTTCCAGTGACTAAATTTGGCCTACCATATATCTCAAAACCTTTCCAATTGCATATCTTATATATGTAGTCGTATAATGCTCAAAATAAATCAAGCTCCCTACTAATTATCTAGACAAGGTTGTGCCACCTGCTTCTTATGCTTCATCCTTAATGAGATCCACACTAGGATGCAATGGAGTATCACATGTCTTAGAGTTTGACATTTGGAACTTCTTGATAATGTCACTTGAGTACTTTCTCTAAGACAAAAAAATCCCTTTAGAACTTTGCCAAACTCCCATCCCAAAATAATTTTGCAATATAACAAGATCTAACATATTAACATTGTAACTTAGATCTTCTTTCAATACTACAACTTGAGTTTCATTGCTACCTATAATAACGAAATCATTGACAAACAAGATGATTAGTAATAAACCAACACTTTGAGTCATTCATGTGTATAGATTAGGATTTGCATTGCTTCTTCTAAATCCACCTTCTACAAAGTACTCATTAATCTAAGCAAACCATGTTGTCAATGTTTGTTTTGGTTTATATAGCATTTTATATACCAGGTTCTACTTTCTAGGGTGCATGAATCGTATTGGATACCCCATGTAAACTTCTTCATTAATCCACCTACTTAAAAAATAACTCTTAAAATCTATTTGATTCATGATCCATCCAAGTTAGCAACAAGCTAAGGTACAATTTAGATTGTGGTCATCTCCGCGATTAACATGAGGGTTTCTTCATACTCAACACCTAATTCTTTCCATGCATAGACTCTAGCTACTAATTACTTTTTATATTTATCAATTGTGCCATCAGATATGGTCTTAGAGATCCATCTTCATCTAAGTATCTTCTTGTTTGCACATAATTGTACTAGATTCTAAGTTTAATTTTTTAATTGAATTCATGTTAGTTTCCACTTCATTTTACCAATCTTCATTTATGTATGCTTCTACATTTCTCTATAATTCATTAATGCTTAACGCTTGTTCCATTAATACATAGTTTAGTCATTACAATCATATACTTCTTATTTACAAATTTTCTTTATGCATACTCTCTTTTATTTTTTGAATTTAAATCTTTACTATGTTGCTGCCCTCAAATTTTGTATATAATTCTTTAAATGTTTTTTTATTTATTAAAATGTCACATAATTTACTATTTTACCTTATTTCTGATTTTGTATTAATTACTGCATTATATAAAATATATAATCATATTATAACACTCAAAAGTTGTTAGATTATCCAACCGTTTTTCCCTCATCATACACACATTCACATTTATGATTCAACCTAAAGGCAAAGGCAATTAACCAACTAACTATTTGAAAATGATTCAATCCTTTGTGCTCATAACAAAGAATTTGTCAACAAACGTGACATTTTCTTTTAACAATATATTTTAAAAATGTAAAGCCGCTCTAAAGTAAAGGGCAGAGTTGGAATCAAATTTATTATTACTTTGATGTATGAATTGACTTGGTTGAACATAATCCCTAGAAAGAAAAAGAAAATACAACTTTATTTGTATAATTTATCATCATTCATATGTTTTTTTTGGTTATATTTTAATTTATCATGATTTACATGTTTTTGTCATTTGCTTATGTTTTAGGAGGCAAATAATGGCATGGTGGGATTATGATTTTATGGTTTTTTTTTTAAAAGTGTTGTGGGTGCTTTTGATGTAAAATGTTTAAATGCTTATTAGTTAGAGATTTTAATTATTGATAATAATGATAATTGAAGTGGGAGAAAATTATAGTTAGGATTACAAGAATTAAACCTTTGATTTGTAATAATTATCTTCTTTTTATTTATTAGAAAAAAAAACTATTTTTTATTTTATATCTATATTCCATATTAATTTATTTTATCAAAAACTAATATTTTTAAAAACAATATTCATTTCAAAATTAATAATCATTTTTACATATTGATGAAAACCAAATATGAAACAACATCAAAGTGGGTAACCAAAACAAACCCTTCACACCACCTTTGACATAGTGGCATCCCACCTTCATTATTTAATTGCTAATTCTGATTACTCCACTTCCCTATCTTGATCTTATTTGCTAAGAATGTGTCCTCTACTTCTGGGCATGGTGATCTTATTTCATATATTTATTTCCTAATAAAATTCCACTAACTCTTTGCTATTATTTAAAACCCAAATCCAAGTACAATGTTAGCTTTAGGCTCACGAAAGACATCAAAGTCATAATATCGTATTGTCTTTTGTCCACCCACCTAGTGGTTGCATTGTCAAGTTTTCTTGCATATTTATTTTAGCAATTTTATTCAAATTTTTTATTGAACTATTTTTTTAATAACTATGAGTTGTTTAAAGTGGAACATGTCATAATAAAAATTTGATATTATTAAACAACATAACATATACAGTTTGAGTAGGTCTAATGGTTAAGAACATGTGTTTCCTCCTAAGAGGTCACAAGTTCAAATCGAAAGGGGGAAGGGTATGTATACCTCTGTAGACTTTACCAGTCAAATCACTGGGCGGAGGGGGTCCCTTGTCCCACAAACAAGGGGGTCTCATATACCAAATTAATGTGACTTGGCCATGACTTTAAAATTAGATTATTATTATTATATTATACTAAATTTTTGTTACAATTTTTTATTTATATTTTTTTCATGATTAATAATAATATTTTTTTAAAATTTAATTAAGGGTTCATGTACAAAGTTTCTTTCCTTTTTCGTTGTAACAAGAATGTACATCACTATATGTTTTTCAAAGAATGTGTGTTCAAGAATATACTTGTATAAATGTACATCAAATATATGTTTTTCAAAAAATGTGTGTGATTAAGAATATAATTGTATATATATTTAAGTAGTTTTGGCCTTTGTAGAAGCTCCACAAAAGTCATTGTCATGTGGAAACAAAACAAAACATTTAGGATATTTTTGAAATTAAAAAAAAAACACACGTATTAAAAATGTATGTGTGTTTTTAAAGTGAGTGTGTTTTGTGTAAAAAAATATAAAAAAAATGTAATAGCATTTCTTTTATTCCCCAACTTAAGGTGATTTCACTCTATTTCTTCTCCCCAATGCGAGCATGCTTTTGCTAACTAAGCCTAATCTCAACGAGGACAAGCAAGAGGGACATTGACATCATTGCCACTCGACATTTTGTAGACAAGAACTCTCATTTCCAGGTAGACTTTATCTGAAATGTCATTTTATATTTTTTAAATCATAAAAATTGACATAATTTTTAAAAACATTTTGTTATTGTTTAATTGTAGCTATTATTCTGCCAATATGGAGAAAAATCCCAATCCAAACCCAAACCCCTCACATGACCCATACACATAAATTAATCAATGTTTAGATGAGCTCAAAAACTTAATTGGCGAGCTTAGGAAAACTCGAGAGCCATCTCGTATTTCATTGGCCACTTCACTTGAAAACATTGTTATTTCCATTGGCCATGCCCGTGGACAATTGTATGATATATTATTTGAATATATGGCTAGGATGAGAGAGTACTACTCAACCGACATTAGTAACGAAGAGGTGAAAAACTTGCATACAACCAAAGAGATGATTGCTTATTTGTTAATCGACCCTAGAACCAACCAAACCCCTAATATGAGAAAGAGGATTCTTTGCATGAATTAGTACATATTCCAGCCATGGAAATACCATTGGATGGATAGACGATTTATAGTATTTGATAAACCTCCCTACAATAACACAAAGGTTCCTTTGTGTTTTCTTCATAAATTATGGGCCAAGTTTATTATGGGTCACCATGTCAATTATTTTGAAATTATTGAATTCCAGGGGGTTGGTCTTGGCTCTACTTAGGATCGAGCAACAACTAGGCATAACCCATTGAGAGGGCCTCTTGCTCCTAGGTGTATGCCTAACCACCCCTCCCAAACACCTCATCTTGGATATAAGATTTAGGCCATTGGTACTATGAATCATCCTCGACACACAGTCTAGTTTAGAATTACACATTTGTGACAACTTCCCATCATGAGCCATTGTCTGAAGATGATAGACCACCGAGTGTAGGGCCTTTAGTCCACGTGGATTATATACCATGCACTATATCTAGCTAGGATGACCATTTTGGTTCTAACCCAGTTGTTTCACATAGATGCTCTCATTGCGGGCATACTTGTCATGGCTCAACTAAGTATCCTATTCACAAGTGTTTCTTGGATGAGGTTAATACGCCATATATTTTATATTTTCATTGATTATTTATTTAAATTTTTAATAAATATTTGGTAAACATAACTTTAAAGTATTTGTAACTACCTTTTATTTTTTGGGATGTACAAATCTTGTGAGATAAGACACTCACATTTAGGTGACAAGGCACATATTCTTCTAGACTTGATGCAACAATTGCAACAATATTTTCGATTGAGACACCTCACACAGGAATTTAGATGACTTTATGCTCCCCCTCCCCAATAAGGTGAATTAAAGTTATAAGTTAGAGATGTGTATAATTGTAACCATAAATAACTTAAATAATTACATGACTTTATGCTCCCCACACATAGGAATTTAGATGACTTTATGCTCCCCTCCCAATAAGGTGAATTAAAGTCATAAGTTAGAGATGTGTATAACTATAACCATAAATAACTTAAAGAATTACATGTGTCATTTAATTAGACTATAATTAAGTGCAATGCCAATATAGATTGAGCAATGTAAACTACTATCATTTTTCTATATGAATATGAATTGCATAATTGTTATTTTCAATCTCAATTTGAGTGCTGAATGACCAACTTATCTCTTGAATATTTGAATGCTAATTCATGTGTGTCCATTAAAAATTCATTCAAAACTTTTGAGTAAGTTTATTTCCTTAAACAAATTTTCTTGTTTAGTATTTGGTCTTCCTTCCTTATGACTTATCTTGATAAACCCATCTTTTTAATACATGCAAAAGGTTAACTCGTAACTATTCCATATTACTTGTCTCCAAATTTGTTTAGTCTCTTTGTAATACTATCCTTAGAATATTTCAACCCCATTCCTAGTACGATATAATATTTATCCTTATAAAGACATCAAACTCATAATACTTTGGTATCTTTGGTCAAAGAGTGTATGTATAAGATCTTGAATCCAACGTTATCAACATTATTATGGGTTAATATATATATATATATATAAAATTATTATTTTTCCTTTTTTGAAGTCATAAATTTAATTTTGGTTGAATTTATATATTATTAGTCCCTGCCGTAGGCATAGAGGGACTATAGCGATCGATAAATCGTTGACCTGGTATTAGATTGTGCATTGACCAAAAATATTTCCATATTGTCTATTGTTGGAACAAGGGAAGTGAAAACATCGATTTTTATATAATAAAAAGTATCATGTTTGTCAAGATCTGATTGGACAACGGATTTGAGGTCTTATTGTCGCCTTCGCTATTCCCAATGTTAAATATGTTGGCATATCCAAAGTATTTGGTAGTATATGGTATTTTTGAATCATATATTTTATTATGCATTGGTCGAAGGTGGATTAATGCTAGCATTAGCTCGAATGTTTCCCTTAGCATTTTCTGTTGGGTAGAATACATTCTCTACCATATTACTAAGTGTGATTTTTTCTTTATTGTTGCGTGCTTCGAGAGAACAGGACTGCCACGCTGCATATTTTCTTAAATGCTTGCACATGCCTACGCCCTTCAACGGTCCTGACAATCTTAACTGTTTACCTAACAACTCTAGCAGTCTTAAATGTTTATTGTACAAATGCGTTGCAATACAGTTTCGTTCATGGTTGGCATCGCTGCCCGAGTGCTCGATCCTTATTCCCTGCTTCGTTCCATGATTCTGGTTCATGTTTGATTCAACTTTGCAAAGTTGAGGTCATGCACTTGTGTTAGAAAAATAGGACCGTGGAGCAATAAAATAAAACAAATGCAGAAACAAAACACAGAAGACACATAATACAAGAGAGACACAGATTTACGTGGTTCACCCAGTGTGGGCTACGTCCACCATAGAAATTTCCAGGTCCTTCCTTTATTGTTATCCAACAAATGAAGGGATACAACCTACAACAAAACCCGCTGTAACTTCCTCTTCTTTCTCTCACAGTATCCTCTCTCAGAATACAATATTCACCACCACCCATAGCCGCGATACATTTCCCTCATAAAAGAGGGTTGCCTTCTAGGGAAAAAAACCCTAACATAATCTCTACCGTTAGATCTGTGACCTTATAATGAACGTTTCAGATTTACAATTAAATTACAATATACTTTTACAAGGCAATTTTTTCTTCG
>ML806006.1:14981-32329 GCA_009831015.1 Picea engelmannii | reverse complement strand
TAGGAAGCCATCTCATAATCCTTGTCCTTTATGTTGATGATCTTATCCTTACTGGTAGTGACTCAAAACTTTTAAACCATGTGAAAACCAACCTTAAGAAGAAATTTGAAATGACAGACTTAGGCTTTTTGCACTATTTCCTTGGCCTCCAAGTTTTACAGACCAATGCAGGAATTTTTCTTTCCCAGTCTAACTATGCTTGTGACCTTCTTCGTCGCTTTCACATGGACGATTGTAAACCAACCCCTTCTCCCTTCCAGTCTGGAGTCAAGATTTCTACCACCTGTACTTCTCCTGAAGTTGATGCCACCTTGTACTGTGAATTAGTTGGTAGCCTATTATACTTGACTCATACCCGTCCTGATCTTTCCTTTGCTGTTGGTCTTGTTTCCCGATATATGAAAACACCCCATGAAAGCCATTGGAAATCAGCTAAAATGATACTTTGCTATGTTCGTGGTACATTTCAATTCATGATACATTACAGTTCAGGGGGGACTCCTTTATTGGTTGGTTTCACTAATTCAGATTGGGCCGACGACCCTGATGATTGGAAGTCTATTGCAGGTTATGTTTTCAGCCTTGGTTCAGGACCTGTCACTTGGGCCTATAAGAAACAACAGGATATTGCACTTTCTTCAGCAAAAGCAGAGTACCGAGCAACAATAAATGCAATTCAGGAAGCCCTGTGGCTTCGATAGATCCTTTCAGAGTTTGGATTCCAGCACCAACATTCGATCAGCCTTTGGTGTGATAATTATAATGCCATCAAGCTTGCCAAATAACCAGTTCAACATCAGCGTAGAAAACACATCGAGCTACACATGCACTTCATCAAAAATATCATTCATGATCAATTTATTGAAGTTCTCTTTTTCCCTACAAAATATCAAGTTGCAGACATTTTCACAAAGTCTCTTACAAAAGCAAAGTTTTCCAAACTTCGATCCATGTTAGGAGTTCAAGAAGTTGTCATTAAGGGGGGGATAGGCTCTAATGCCTCCTTCCTTCTCCTATTGTGTCACTATTGTAAATCCTTCAATCCTATCCCAAGTTGTTCTTAAGGGGGGATGCTAGGATATTTAGACACTTAGGAGTTAGTAAGATCTACTTGGTCTATTGTGTCGTTAGGTAAAAATGTGTTTTCTAGTGTGTTTCTTTAGTATGCATTAGTATGCATTTGTAGTTAGGAAATCTGACAATCACGATATGTTCCCGACATAGAGTGATCTGACGGTTCATACTCTCCTCGATCTTAATGACCATTGATCCTTGGCTTAACACCTGATTGGTCCATGATCTCTATTTAAAGAGCATGGAGGGTCATTTGCCTATGATAGATTGTGAGAAAGTCTCTTGTAAAATCTCTCTGTAATCTCTGTAATCTTTTTCTTTGCATTAATAAACTTCTCCAAGTGGCCGCATTGGCTGGGGCCATGGATGTTTCCCCGTAGGGGTTTTACCATGTGAAAACATCGGTGTGTTGATATTTGATCTGGTTATGTGAGTGGTTACTAGAGGTGTTTGTCCTCTGTTGGAATACTTGTGTTGTCGAACACGATGGATGTCTAACTGGCTGAATATATCAGTTGGAATATGGTCATTGACAAGAAAAACAAGATATCTACTATTCAACAAAACTGCATCTGACAATCCATATTGCATCTTGTTCCATGATTCCAATGCCGTCAATGGCCATTATGAACCACTACTATACAAAAAAATGTCCATATGCAATATAGAAGGTTCTTGTATTTACTTGTTCGTTATTTTCAAAGACCTTCAATCGAAATGGAAACACATTTTGCATGGCATAGATTTCCATGGTTTACAACTAGCAACAAATGTTGTGTCTAGCTGTGGAGATAGTCTGTTCAATGCAATTTACTGTTTGGTGGCAGTGGAGTTAAATGTTCATTCGCCGCGGCTTTACACTATACAGTCCTTTTGCAATGCGATTATAGGTGACAACCAACAGGATTTTAGGTGCTTGCATCAACACCTTTGCCCATATCTCATAGAAAATATGCCAACAGTTGGAAGTTGGCAGGAATACCTTGTGAACATGGTGCTTCCATATGAAAAAGGGAATATGGAGGGTTGCAAATTCTGTTTGCAATGGATGTCTATGATATTCAGGGTGAATATCCAGGTCTGGTTGCCCTTGCTAGATGGCACTGTCCATTCCTAGGTTACTGATTCAAATTACGATCGAACAATTGACATCCTCTCGTTGAAAATAGATACAATACATATCCATTATGAACCTTTTCTTGGACATATCAGTAGTTCAGGGTTGACTGTCCATGCCACCCAAATGACATCGAATCTGCATACGCATGGAATGCTTTTTAGTGAAAATGAGACTCCTCCTAGTTGCGATATGGGCAGATAGAGCTTGAACAAAAAAAAACATCCAAATTCATGACAATTGTTATGAGGCCATAGAGGGATTAAACAAAAAACGTAGAGTAAGTTACCACAATTTGAAAAACATTATTCGTCAAATTCATCTGACTTGTGATAAGGCCATAGAGGCCTTGAACAAAAAACGTAAAGTAGTTTCTCAGAAGTTGAGTGAGAGTGAAATTCATCCCAGTTGCCACCATATCATCCTTCCCTTGGGAAAGAAATGTAGAGTAAGTTACCACAACTTGAAAAAGGTCATGCGCAGGAGAAAAACATACATTGCTACACTTCCTTTTAGAGAGAAACTCACATATCACAATGTAAAGAAATTTGTTCATGCAGAACATAACATAAACAGGTGCAATCAAATGTCCCAGAATGGTCATGCATATGTGACAGTTCATGGTCTACAAGCAACACCATGCAGTAGTAGCAATGAAAACCAGGAAACAATTTCTACCCATACTTCCCTGCGAAAGAAAAATGCAAGACATACATACATGAAACAAATGAAAGACACTCCTTCCATTGCATGTGCAATTTGTGAACAATTGGATTTTTCAAAAAACAGTAAGTCTTTCACGCCTGATTTGCAAGTAGAATACCTCCGCTTGATAGCGCATGATAAACCATTTTCTAGTGGGAAAGTTTGTCTTCCATGCAAACGATCGCTTGAAAATGGAAAACTGCCAGAGTTTGCAACTCTTGACCGAATAAGATGTAATACACCACTAGCATATGTAAGTGCACTTACAGAACTTGAGGAGAGACTTGTGTCTCTGCGAATTGCATTTGCTCAAATCAGAACTTGGGGCTATAAACGACCCCGGATGGGTTTAACAGGATCAATTATTAATGTGCCTATTCAACTAGATGTTGTGCAAAAAGCGTTGCCACAATTCATTAACAATACAATTACAATCGCTGTGTCTATGAAAAGACACTTGAGATGCAAAAATGCCTATCAGACAGGCAAAGTGCATGTACATGCTGTTATGAAAGCATTAAAGGAATTATGTTCCAGGGCCTTGTACAAAGTAGAGAACATTTGTATAAATGGAAACTAGAACAATGTTCTCGCAGAAGAACATGGCAACTCTGCAGACACTCTAAAAAATGCTAGTGATTTTGATACAAGTGATGAATCAAAGAATGAAACACCTGCTGAAACATTGGTGCATGGATTCATTGATTCACAGTGCATTCGTGACTTGCAAGACAAAATTGTCGAAATTGCACCTGCCGAGGGGCAGTGTCCACTTGGACTATTCAAGGACAAATTCACTGAGGAAATGAACTTTCCAACACTCTTCTATGGAGATCCACATGGCACTGATATTATAGAATGATTCAGTTATCATAAAATAGTCCGATGGGAGCTGCTACTTTCAAGTGGTTACTTCTCCTGTCACATAACAAATTTGTTTTTCAAAACAATGCACATAATAATAGAGAAAGTTTTGTGTTGCATGTGGGTCCGAATAAGAAAAGGCTAGTTACAAGGAAGAAAGTTATTGGCCAAGGATGTGAAGTACAAAGTAAACCAAGAAAACATTTCTGAAATCTGATATTGGATACATAGATTTCAAAAACATCGACAACTCTCCTCACTATTTGCAACAAAACAAAAAAAATATTTTTGCAATGATCCGACAATTGGGCCCACCAACATTTTTCATCACATTTACAATTGTAGAGCATTTCTGGGATCCATTAGTGGCTGCCGTATCTGACCTGCATAGGAACATGAAACGTAAAAAAGAAATCGATACACTGGAAAATAACGACATTGGCTACCTCATAAGAAAAGACCCGGTGACATGTACTCGCTACTATAGACATAGAATAAATTCTTTGAGACAATTGATATGCCATGATGAAATGTTTTTCGGAAAAATATCATACTACTTTTTTGTGACTGAATTCCAAAATAGGGGAAATGAACATGACCACACACTTTTGTGGATAGAGGGTGCACCGGTCTATGGAGTTGATAACAATTCAGAGATCGAACAATTTGTGGATAAATACACAATATGCAACACATATCATTTGGATCCAGAACTTGCGAAAGTCCATAGACATTACCATACAAGAAGTTGTAGAAAATAAAAAAAAACTTGCATTGCAGATACAACTTTCCCGTACTACCAATGAAAGATACAAGAATCATAGAGCTAGTTAGTTTAGAGGACAATGTTGTTGAGAAATATAAATCCTTGTTCGCATTTCTAGAATAAGGAGGATTTGACAAAATGATGAGCTTTGGTGCCTTCTTGACACAAGTAAATCTATCAGAAGATGAGTACATCCAAGCCATACAATGTAAGCTTAGGCAACCAACACTTTTCCTTAAATGAAAAATCTCCCATATTTGGAACAACAGTTTCTCTAAGGACATGCCATTTATGTGGAAAACAAATACATATGCGTAGTATGTGCTGAATGCATATGTTGCAACATCGTATTGTGCCTCGTATATGATGAAGATTGACAAATCTATGACAAGTGCATTCAGAAGAATACGCAAAGAACATGAAATAAGTCATATTGATGCCATACAAATGATACACACACTTGGCAATACATTGCTTAATCTTCAACAAATGTTTGCTCAACAAGCAGTTCACATTGCACTTTCCTTGCCCCTCACTTGTAGTTCAAGAAAACGTGTCTTCATAAACACATCTCCACTTGAAAAACACACATTTATGCTTAAACCACTGGTTTTGCTGCAACAAGAGCCTGACAATTTATATGACATGGTATGTCGCTCTATTATTGATTATTACGTCCATCATCCATCTCTTATTAGGCATATATGCTTAGCAGAATTTGTATCGCATTACAAAAAAATGGTGCACCCATATTTAAAAGAAAAAAACCCTCTGTGATACGGTTTGTCAAATACAATAAACATTGTGACTATGAAAACTATTATAGAGAAAAACTGTTGCTGTACGTTCCGTTCGATGAAAACGAAGAGACATTAAATCATAACTTCTCTACATGGGAGGCTGCGTATGTTGCGTCTGAGACTATAGTGCACATCAATGAAGCTAGATTTACCTACAATGTTAATCCAACATGGGGCGATATAGAAGTTGCACTTAATGACCTAGAAAACCCTGGCGATCATGATGAGACATTCAGAAACCCAAAAACAACCAGAACTCCTTTCGTGTCCTATGACTTACAAGCGGATTTGCCTCGTCCTCCAGCAGTTGGAAGTGAAAAACGTATCAATCTTGGTTTTCAAGTTACAAAACATCCTTTCCTAATTGAAAATAATGAATACCATAGAATAAGACGTCTGTTGAATCATGAACAACAAACAATTATAAAGGACATTGCTCTTAAAAAATGCTTGAACATGAACAGTCCTGTGCACGTGTTCCTTATAGGCGGAGCAAGAACATGGAAGACATTCACAGCGAAAACATTGTTCCAAATGCTTATACGAATCTATGATTCAAACAATTCCTCTGATCCTATGAAACCAAAGGGCCTAATAGTTGCATACACAGGAAAAATTGCATACAATGCTGGTGGAACAACAATCCACTCTGCATTTTTAATTCCTTTTAACAAGTCATAGTTTCTTCCACTTAGCAAGGAAATGTTGGATACATTATCTAAGATTTATGAGGAACTCCAACTTGTCTTCATAGATGAAGAATATTTGATTGGGATTCAGTTCTTTTATTCCATTGACAATCGACTAAGAAGCATAAACCATGTGCAAACAAAATACTTTGGAAACATTGACATGATATTCTGTGGGGATCTTTACCAGGTACAACCCATCCAAGATTCTTTGATATTTGAACAACCTACTGTTAACATGGAAATAGTCACCCATGAGTTCTAGAGAGACAATATTAAATGCTTCGAGTTGCATACTATAATGCACCATACAGATGAAACATTCATTGCAATTTTGAATAGAATGCACAAAAACAACCAAACATATGATGACTTGACCTATATCAATTTGAGGTGCTTACGACCTACACCAACAGACCCACCGTTCCCTTACCTGTTCTACAGAAATAAGGATGTTGCAATGCATAACAACCACATGCTGTCGCTCATGCTTGGCGATGATATCATCATCAATTTGATTGACCTGGAAGAAGACAACCATGGAAATGTGCCACGTCATGAACATTCAATCACTTCACCTTTGTAGCTTGTCCTCAAATTAGAAATGTTGGTTGAAATATATGCCTGTAACATGATTCACAGGATGACTTTGTGAATGGTGCAAATGGAATACTCAAAGGCTATACGAAGACAAAAAAAGTGGATGTCCTTTGGATTAAGTTCCATGAACCACATATAGGCAAGCGACAAGCAAGCAAGTTGTCTTATCTATATAATTCAAAAACTGGAAGCGATTGAACACCTATTTTGTGAATATCGAAGCCAATATTGACATCAGCGAAGACAGGTCGACTCAAGATTCAAAAACAATTTCCGATTAAACTTGCATGTGCATGTACAATCCACATATCACAAGGACTAACACTTGATAATGTTGCATTTCAGCCTACTAGAATTCAGATACATGGACTTGTATACACAACACTGTCCCGTGTCAGAAGCATAGACTCCTTGTATTTACTAAGTCCTCTCACAAAAGATAACTTCAAAGTGAAACATAAAGTTGATATTGAAATGGAACGACTTAGGACCACCGCAAAATGGAAACTACATTATGATTACCAATCCATACAAACAAATTCATCTGTATCAATTCTCTCGCTTAACACATGCAACTTAAATGCATACATGGATGATATACTGAATAACTATGATATATTGCAATCCGATATTCTGTGCTTGCAGGAAACACACATGGAATTATGCATGCAGAACAAACAATTCCCAAATCACAATTGGATATCAAGTTACATTACACATGGGGTGATGATACTGGTGAAAAAACATGTACCAATTTTGGACCATATACATATCGAAGAAAAGAATGTTGAACTGGTGGTTGCAATTTTTTTTCCCATGAAACAAAAGTTGCAATACTGAATCTCTATGCTGTTCCCCATGCAACATTCTCCAACATAGTGCATATTATTTCCAATGCATTGGGCCATTTTCATCTGACCGAACCCATTGTACTTGTAGGAGACTTCAATATTGACATGCTACAAAATACTGACAGAACAAAAGAATTGGAAAACTACATGTGCAAATACARTTTCCGCTTTCTTTTGAACAACACAGGCCATATGCAAAACACACTTATTGACCATGTCTGGTCCAATGTGCCCATTCCTCAATAAAATATGTTTGTTTTAGAAACATATTGGCCTGATCACGATACAATTGGTATTGCACTTGAATTATGACATATACATCAAACATATTGCAAACTCATATTTCTATGTTTCAAAGCRTATCTATATAGCTTGTTGCAAAAMAAAAWWAAAAAATAAWAAAAATATTTATCCAGCTTCTTGGTTTTCCTTTATTTCTACACATATCATTYTGGTGAGCATACAGACGGTGTTCTACTCRAATTACAAAATATACATTGTGCAAAAAAAAAAAAAAGTACATCCTCCCAAAAACTATTTGTGACTCTATTCATCTTATTCTATTTTTTTTTGTATATGTACATAGTAGTTGTCTTTTTCTTAACATCTGAACTTATGTTCATATCCCTTTTGTTTTGTACTTTTGTTGATAGAAAAATATAGGAAATCTAGACGGCGCAAAGAATTCCTACCCAGATATGTAGACGAATCCATGCAAAGGTGCATTCCTTTTCTGCCCGTGTTCCACAGTAAACAATTTTTTGTTTACTTTATTTGTATTTGTCAAACTTGTTTGCAACTATGTTTTTTTTTTTTTTTTTTGCGCCTAGAGGCCGCTACCTTGCACGTCCGCCATCCAACAAAAATGAAATGTTGAGCCAGCCAACCCGCAAGTCCACTTGTCAATTTGTATATCGCCCAACTATGAGTGCTATTTGTAGGACACAAAATATTAGAGGCACAATGTACAACTTGCAAGTGCACGATCCAAATAAGTGGATAAGTATGGAATAAGGGATCTGTGCATATTTGGTATGTAGTGCTCGTTTCTGGGAGCCCACCAGCCCTGGAGTCTGTCAATTTGTATATCGCGGAAATCACTAGAAGTAGAATGTTCAGCCGACCAACTCGCAAATCCACTTGTCAATTAACAAACGTTGAGTCGACCAGCCTGCAAATCCACTTGTCAATTTATTATCATAAGTTATTTGTAAGGAACCGAACAATAGAGGTTCGTTTTTAACCCCGCCAGCCCGATAAACCACTATCCAAAAACTGTACATGGTATATAAAATCTCAGCCACCCCGCAAGTCCGCTTGTCAATTTGTATATTGCAGAACTGTATGTGCTATTTGTAGAACACGAAACAATAGAGGCCTATTTTTTGACCCCTCCCACCCGAGAACCTGCAAGTATGGAATGCGATATCGGTACATGGTCTATAAAATCTCATGTCCATACTTTATAAAGGTACATATTTAGTTTTTTCTCGTTTCTACACACACTGATCTGGTAACCACAGAGTTGGTGTTGCACATGAATTATGAAATATGCACTGGGAGTTGGACGAAGCCCTTTTCTTTGCTTAGGCAATTTTGAGCCCGCCAACCTGAGAACCCAATTTCTATATGGTGGAAATTGGCCCAATGTATAGCCTGCAAGTCCACAATCCAAATAAGTGGCTAAGTATGGAATAAGGGATCTGTGCATATTTGGTATGTATTGCTCGTTTCTGGGAGCCCGCCAGCTCTGGAGTAGAATGTTGAGCCAACCAGCCCGCAAATCTGCTTGTCAATTTATTACAATAAGCTATTTGTAAGGCATCAAACAATAGAGGCCCGTTTTTTACCCTGCCAACTCGAGAACCCGCGATCCATAAAATGTGGATGGTCTATAAAATCTCAACCACCCCGCAAGTCCTCTTGTCAATTTGTATATCGTGGAACTGTGTGTGCTATTAGTAGAACACCGAACAATAGAGGCCTTTTTTTGAGCTTGCCCGCCCGAGAACCCGCGATCCCGAAAGTGGCCAAGTATGGAATGCCATATCTGTACATGCTCTATAAAATCTCATGTCCATACTTTATGAAGGTACATTTTTATTTTTGCCTCATTTCTACACATACTAATCTGGTAACCACAGAGTTGGTGTTGCACATGAATTATGAAATATGCACTGGGAGACAGACCGATCCCTTTGGTTTGCTTAGTTGAACAATTACGACTCATGCAGTTTCAACATTGGACACTCGGTAGTTTCACCATGCACTTTTAGACTTGGCCATTCCTTCCTTGATTGCTGTTCCCTGTGCCCGTCACCTTCACACATGTGCATAATAATAAATAGTGTTTATATATATATATATATATATGTTTTCTTTCTAAATCTTTAATGCTAACAGGTCATCATGCAGGCACCATCTAAGCTGTCATTGATGCGCACAAGGCTCAAGAAGTTCTTCCATTAATGCAATTTTTGCGAAGGCTTTTCTTATCCCTTCCCAGTCTTAATTTCAAATTCCATGGAATGTCATTCGCACGTCGCCAACTTGCTTCCTTCATGAAACCTCCAATCTCTTCCTAGTCTTAATTTCAAATACCATGGAATGTCATTCGCACGTCGCCATCTTGGTTCGTTCACGAAACCTCTAATCCTCAAATGTTCACCGTAATCGCCACCTTCACACTTCTAGGTATGAAATAATTAAGCTTTACTTCTAATAGGTCACCATACAACACGCATATATATTGTCATTAATGAGGAGATTTTCCATTTGCACGCACTGAAGCAATGTTTCCGGGGGGTTGTATTGTCCCCTCCATTTCTTCATTTCAAGCAACGTCTGGAGAAAACCAACGTTTTCATAAACTACTGGAAGCATCTCCACATCATTTTCGTAGAGATACAGTGAACATATTCCTCACGAGCTTCCTGTGTAGAAGAAGGGAAAAAGAATTGTAGGGGAGGCAGAGCAACTCAAAATTTACAGTGAAAACATGGATCTTGACGCTGATCTGGAAAGCATATTCTACAACCTTGATCAACCCGGAGATGCAATTCAACATGCCTGCTCAATGGACATGGTTGATACCAATTTTTTTGACGAAGATGAATCCTTCGTATTTCAGAGTGCTGTTTTTGAAACCGAATCAAAAAAATTATTCATTGAAAAAAGAGATGTAAAAAATAAGAAAAGAAAACATCGCTCAGAACTTGACCTTGCCAATATGCAGGCGTCCAAAATCTCTCAACTTCACATGGAAACCATAGATGCTCTTCATGATTCCTTTGGAGTCATTGAAGCCGAAAATGCTAGACTAAAGAACCAGATTAAGGAATTAGAGGAACCTTTGTTTCCTATGCCATTGCTTGGTAGTTATTTGGAAATAGCCATGCCTGTGACTAAGTGCACCCCTGCAACAAATCTAAAAGGGTCCTCCATCTTCCTCGCATCCTGTAGAGGATATGTGGAGAAAAATATCAACAAAAGAATGGAACTAATTACTAAGGCCTGGGAAACATCATAGAATATGGATTCCCTGGGGAGTAGGGCACATAACTTTCTCCTACTTCTGCAGACAGATTTAAAAAATGAAGAAACTTTCTATGTGCACACAATCATACCCTTTCCCTTTCATTTCAACAACATGCCAGAGACGAGAAGAATACAACATGATCTCTCGTCCAAAAAATGGCTCACTCAATTAGAAGCATGTTGGAAAGAGAAAGTGAAGAACCTGTATCTCATCGTCCAATCATGTGAGCAAGCAATATCAAAGAAAGAAACATTATTCACAAAGCTCACCAAAATAGACTTAGCAGGAAAGACAAATGACTTCCAGGACCCCAACTTAATCCTCAACTCACTGGCGTTAACTAAACAAGCTTTCGATAAACAAGTTGATAATTTGAATGCCTTGTCTTTAGAATTTTTTTACAGGATTCTTGAATACATGAAGAAGAGGTGGACAACTGGCTAGTCCAGTATTCAGTACATAATGGAGACATTCATGAAGCTCTGTGTAAACTTTCAATTGATCTAAGCGAATTAGAAAATGAAGTTTTCAACATTAAAATCTGCAATGACATCAATGTCGCCCCCTTGAGAAGCTATATTGAAGAGAACTTGAAGTGGGTCGCCGACGAAATCCAACAGGGAAATGCATAAATCCTCTGTTTATCAATCTAGTTATTCAAGTGGGCCGCCCACAAAGACCAACAGGGAAAGGCATGACCAAGAAAACACCAAAATTACTTATACGTACCATCCCTGTAAGTGTATACTGATAGTCCTTTCTTTATCAATCCAGTTATTCCACCTTTTATGAGTAGAAATCTATAGCCAAAAATTGATCTTCCCATTTCTACTTTTCAAGTATTACATTCTACAGTGTCCAACTTCTTCTTTCCACAGTCCTATTTCTTGTACATATTTCTGTTATGGTCCGCGGGAGCCCCAATCCCAGTCTATATGACAAACACATTTACATTTCCAGAGATATGTAAAAAACTATTATTTTTTTTCATATATTCCAAATAAAACTATTCTTTTGTCTCCTTATATATTTATGTGTTCCTAGATTTTTATCTTCAACTATGTTGAATGTGAAGTCATTCTGTTTATTTTATCTCAATTCTCTTTTTTTCTTATGCATATTTTCTCTGACGGTCATTTTCAAAATAAAGTATGACATAAATCACTCACTCAAATTTGAGATATCATATTTCACACACACACACACACACACACACACACGTGTCTGTGTGTGTGTTTCTTTAAATTTCCAGGAATATGTAACACGTTTCATTATTTTTTATATAAATGTCATAAAATTGTGTTCACTACTTTTTTTGTACTCAAACGTATTGAGAGTATGTCATTTCTTGCATATTTAACACCTGTCCTTCATACTGTTTGCCACAAAGGCCCGCCCTTAAAATTAAAATAGTCTGCAAGTCTGCTTGTCAATTTGTATATCACAGAACTGTGAGTGCTCTTTGTAGGCCATGGAACAACAAACGCCCAATTTTCAGCTTGCTAGCTCGGCAACCCGTGATCCAAAAACTTCCTAAGTATGGAATCAGGGCTCCGTGCAAGTATGGAATGAGGGATCCGTGCATGCTCTATAAAATCTCATCCCCATACTTTATAAAAGTACATATTTCGTATGTATAAAAGTAAATATCTACTTTAAAAAATTATGTATTTGATATGTATAATTTATGCTCTCCAGGAACCTATAATTTGATACATTTCAATTTCTTGTATCCACGAGCCCCTGTTTTAAAGAAAACTAATTCGGGAATGCTATTTATTTGGTCCTTTTGTCCACCGCCCTATGTAACAAACATTGGTACTATATTTTTTCTTCTTTTGTCCACCACCGTATGTAAAACCTATGTAAAGAAAACTAATTCGCGAATGCTAAATTTTTGGGACACGAGCCCCTTAAAATTCAAATAGTCCACATGTCCCATTGTCAATTTGTATATCAAAGAACTCTTGGTGCTATTTGTAGGACATGGAATAACATAAGCCCGATTTTCAGGTCCTCAGCCCGAGAACTCGAGATCCAAAAATTGACTAAGTATGGAATGAGGGTTCTGTCCATGCTCTAATTCGGGAATGCTAGTTTTTTTTTTGCTTTTATGTGTTCCTAGATTTTTATCTCCAGCTATGATGAATGTGAAGTCATTCTGTTTATTTTATCTCAATTCTCTTTTTTCTGATGCATATGTTCTCCTGCTTGGTCATTTTCAAAATTATGACATAAATCACTCACTCAAATTTGAGATATCATATTTCACACACACACACACATATGTTTCTTTAAATTTCCAGGAATATGTAACACATTTTATTATTTTTTTATATAAATGTCATAAAATTGTGTTCACTACTTTATTTCTACTCAAACGTATAGAGAGTATGTCATTTCTTGCATCTTTACCACCTGTCCTTCATACTGTTTGCCACAAAGGCCCTTAAAATTAAAATAGTCCACAAGCCCTCTTGTCAATTTGTATATCACGTAACTCTGGGTGCTCTTTGTAGGCCATTGAACAACAGAGGCCTAATTTCTAGCCCGCCAACTCGAGAACCCGAGATCCAAAAACTGCCTAAGTATGGAATCAGGCCTCCGTGCAAGTATGGAATGAGGGCTTCGTGCTTGCTCTATAAAATCTCATCCCCATACTTTATAAAAGTACATATTTCGTATGTATAAAAGTAAATATCTACTTAAAAAAAATTAAGTGTTTGCTATGTAGGTCTCCAGGAACCTATAATTTCATAAATTTCAATTTCTTGTGTCGAGGAGCCCCTGTTTTAAAGAAAACTAATTTGGGAATGCTATTTATTTGGTCCTTTTGTCCACCGCCCTATGTAATAAACATTGGTACTATACTTTTTGTCCTTTTCTCCACCAGCGTATGTAAAACCTAGGTAAAGAAAACTAATTCGCGAATGCTAAATTTTTTGGACACGAGCCCCTTAAAATTCAAATAGTCCACAAGTCCGATTGTCAATTTGTATATCACATAATTTTCGGTGCTATTTGTAGGACACAGAACAAAAAAATCCTGATTTTCAGGTCCCCAGCCCGAGAACTTGCGATCCAAAAACTGGCTAAGTTGAGAACCCACTCTTTTAAAGAAAACCAATTTGGGAATGCTATTTTTTTCATAATTTTGTCCTCCAGCCTATGTAACAGACGTCAATACTATTTTTTTAATTTTTTTGTCCACCAACATATGTAAAAAGGAAAACTAATTCGGGAATGATAAACTTGTTTGACACGAGCCCCTTCAAATTTGACGCCGCCCTCCCTCAACCCGCGGGTCGAAAGGTCACATACACATAATCTTTCCTTTTCCACTGGCTCAAAGAGCTCTCGAGAATGGATCCTCGATTTCCCTTTCGGAAAATTTGCACCCACAGTGAAACCTCGTGGGATTCCTCCCTCACGCTTCGGGGAATCAGACTTCGCGATATCGCGAGTGGTCGAGCATCTGGTCACTCAGACCCCCAAATCCCGAAACTTCGAAACTCCGATATAAAATCCGGCTTTTCGGCTTTCGCGAGTTCGCGAGTTGCGATGACATACAACTCTTCTTCATGAACCCTGAAATCTCGATGTTCTGTTTCCCGAAATCTCGAAATATCAAATTCTGACACGGTTCCCGGCACTGGCCCACAACTAGACTTTTCGCCGTTTTGGGACTTCAACTCAATTGACTTCTTCGTCGACAATGTGCCACCTGTCTACCTTGCTGACTTCTATGGCCCCACACCATCCTTTCGACTCTTTGCGACTTCGCATTTCGCAAGTTCGCAAACTTTTGATGCCAAGACCTCGACCTTTCAACTCACGAAACCCCGACAGGCAATTTTGTGAGTGATCAACTGCCCCCTGACTAGCTTGGATTGACGACTCTACTTCTCCTGAGCTTGAATCTTTAGGGATATTCGCCATAAATCCCCTACTCTTTCGTGAGATCTAACGGTTCATGGGACTTCACGATTTCTCCTCAGAGAATTCTGACCGTCCGTCTTTTTATTTCATGAGGACTTCTGCAACTCGTTACTAAGTGGATTTCCACGGTACTCGGCCTCTTGCCTTCCTTCGAACTCTTTGAAAGTTCAAAGCCTTCTGAGCTTTCCACAACTTTGAGTCTTTCAGAAAACTCCTGCTTGCACTCCTTGCGGAAGACCTTCAAACACATTTAAGTGTTGAACTCCTTCGACTTTGCGCACACCCTGCAGCAACAGTCTCTCAATACTTCACTCAGGTCTGCAACTCTGAGACTTTACTCGACCTGCGCACTCCTTGCACGGCTCCTGTGCCTGACTGCACTTCTATGGGAATGAGAACAAAAGCTATCTAGTCTGAGCTTTCAGAGACAAACCTCTGAACCCTTTGTCAATGCACTCCTTGCGGACAATTCAACTGCACTCCTTGCATGAACTCTTGCTCATATAGAGAAACAATTGAAACTCATTTCCCTTACCCTCTCTCTCTCTCAGATTTCAGACATTCAACAAGAAATTATTCATACATAGCATAAAAGCATTTGCATGACGGAAAGAGTAAAACATTCAAAGATGCATACATAGAGAATATTTGAACACCATGAGTCTGAATCAAAACCTTTTTTGTATTAATCTAGAACTTTTGTACATGGAATTCTCACTACAACTCTCTGCTTCTCTTCTATGCTCTCAATTGGCATAATCTCTCTATGCTTCTGTTACAATACACAATGAGGGTGTCTGTATCCCGTTTCCCTCTTGCGCTCTAAAACTGTCAAATCTAACATGCAATTCTATCTACCTGCATTAACTACTTATAAATGCCTTCTACCTATAAAGGACGAGAGTGGATTTCTCAAGGTCCTTTTACATTTTACAAGTGCGCTCCTTCTTAATTATCTCATTTAATATTGGCGCATTAACTTCAAGAGAATTTCAAAATTTGCACTGGGCGCTTGTCCAACTGTCTTTTGCCTCTGTGCTAGCTCGCTTGAGATGCTCTTGCATCATACTCCCTTGCTTGAAAATTTTCATGGGCTCCTGTCCATGAGCTCGTGTACGGTGTGTCCATGCCTTTGGATCTCTGCTTCGTTCTCCTAGCTAGCATCTTCAACTAGATGGCCTTTCCACTTGACCAAACATTCAAAGTATTTTTTTCCCTTGGTCTTCTTGCTGACCCTTTTGTCCAGTATGCGCTCCATCTGCAGCCTTTCTGCAAATGACATCTACTTTGTCCACTGGACCTCTAACTGTTCATTTCCTGCTTCTTCTTCCTCAGATTTATATGGGTACAAATCTACGATATTGAATATCGGAGAAATTCCGATCCCATCGGGTAATTCAATCTCTTAAGCATTTGCCCCAAATTTCTTCAAGACCTTACATGGTCTGATTTTCTTCATCTTCAATTTATTATATGTTCCTCTCGGGAACCTTTCCTTTCTCAAATGTGCCAGAATCAAATCACCAACCTCAAATTGAAGTTGTCTCCTGTGTTGATCTGCTCTGCGCTTATATTTTTGGCTCAAATTATGTAATCGTTCCTTCACCTGGATGTGAAGTTCCTTCATCGCTTCTGCGAAATCTTCTGCACTAGCGCTCCTAGTCGCAATTTGTTCTGAGTCTCTCAGTTTAGAAATTTCTCTCGGCTGCATGCCATATTCAATCTGAAATGGAATCTGCCCCGTTCTTCTGTTAACTGAGTCGTTATAAGAAAATTCTGCCTGTGGTAATATATTGTCCCACTGGCTATGGTGTTCTGTCACCAGGCTTCCCAAGAAGTCTCCCAGACTTCTGTTTACCACTTCCATCTGTCCATCCATCTGAGGATGATAAGCCGAACTAAACGATAAGTTAGTTCCCATCTTCTTCCATAAGGTCCTCCAAAATTTTCCTAGGAACTTGGTGTCTTGATCCGATACTATGCTTCTTGGTAAGCCATGAAGTCGAATGACTTCTTTGAAAAATAGATTCGCAATATGAGTTGCGTCATTGGTCTTCTGACATGGAATGAAGTGTGCCATCTTGGAAAATCTATCCACCACCACAAAGATTGATTCGAATCCTCTTTGTGTTCTTGGAAACCCCAATATGAAATCCATGCTGACTACATCCCACGACCTCTTTGGTATGGGAAATGGTTGATAAAATCCCGCATTCTTGTTATTGGACTAATCGGTAGGTATGGACACTAACTGATCTCCCTAAATCCACCTAGATCTAGAACAAAACACACCAGAACATGATGCTTTCCTTAAGTTTTAGATATTGAATTTATTAACTAAAGAGGGATAGGTGACATACTGTTTAAACGCCACTTCCTCTCGCCATCGCCATCCTAGCTCCATT
>ML806005.1:248860-291718 GCA_009831015.1 Picea engelmannii | reverse complement strand
TTTACAAATACTCTGGTAAAACTTATGTTTCAGTAAACTTATCGTTTTATACAGACATATAGTCAGTAGAGACATATAGTCCGGTACAACTTATGTTTCATTAAACTTATGTGCGTATATAGATAATGAACACATTCTGTGCATCACCTTGAAAAAACCTATGGCTTCCTCTCTATTCATTCTATGGCTTCCTCTCTCTATTCATTGCAAACCTATAAAGAATGAATATAGAATATTTTTTTGTTTGCTTCCTCTCTATTCATTGCAAACCTATAAAGAATGAATATAGAATGTTTTTTTGTTTGCTTCCTCTCTATTCATTGCAAAGCTATATAGAACGATAATGAAAACATTCTATGGCTTACTCTCTATTTCATTCTATGGCTTTCTCTCTCTTCATTGCAAACCTATAAAAAATGAATATAGAATGTATTTTTTTTTGGCTTCCTTTCTATTCATTGCAAACCTATATAGAATGTTTTTTTTGGCTACCTCTCTATTCATTGCAAACCTATATAGAATGTTTTTTTTTGGCTACCTCTCTATTCATTGCAAACCTATATAAAATGTTTTTTTTTTTGGCTACCTTTCTATTCATTGAAAACCTATTTATTCATTAAACCTAAGAACCTCATCAACTCTAGAGCCATTCCAATGAAGGCTAATGTTTTAGTGGGCTTTATTATAATCAACATAAATTGTTGGCCATTGATGGTGTGGGCTTTATTATAATCAACATAAATTGTTGGCCATGGTGATTGTTGTTTATTATTAGTATACCTTGGTCATTGTCTTGGATTTGATCTAGCCCTCTCATATATGGAATCAAAAGTTTTTAATATAAAACATAAAACTTAAGTGAAATTAGTTAAGTGAAATTAGTTTTAGAGTAAATAATTATTTGATTTCTTATTTATTAATTTTGTTTTATAATATTTATATATATATTATGTTGGAGTTAAATGTTTTTATGTAGAATATAAAATTTTAGTGAAATTAGTTTTAGAGTAAATAATTACTTGGTTTCCTATAGATAAATTTTTTTGTTATAATATTTTTATTATAGATATAAATTGAATATATATATATTATTATGTTGGAAGAAATATTCCATTAAAACATAGATTTCTTATATATTTTTAAATATTATCATTAATATTATTATTATGGTTTTGATTGAATTTTTTACTTGAGTTATACAATTTTTTATTAAGGCTTTTGAGCCTTACACATAGTAATATAGTGATTGTAAGAAAGTTGTGTTGTATTAATACTTTTTAGTCATTGGATTTGACAACATTGTTTCACAATTTCTGTTCAATGTTTTCTCTTAAAGTTTACTATTGTATGATTGATCCTAGTATAACTTAACATGTGGTTTGTGTTTTTAGGATTACTTTTAGTATATTTATCCTTTATGAAATAACAATATTAAGCACTTTTGATGGTTCCTATTATGGTGTGGCACTTTCTCCTTTGTTTTTATGTACACTATGAACTTAGATAACATATGCGCAAGAAGTGTTAGGTAGATTGTATGCTTAGCCCTTCCATGTGAATGTATGTAATACTAAAATATAATACTAAAATAGTAATAGCTCTATGAAAGAATTACACAAGTGTCATTATTATTATTTTTGTAAGCTAAAGTACTTATATATTAATAGTATACAAAAATGGTATAGCTAGCCATATCTAATGCTCGCCAAAAGGAAAACCAGGCATCAAAATGGAAGCACAGTTAATCTGCACATATATTCAATATGTCTATAAAAGTTTATAATAGAAATATTATATCTATAGAGCATGTACATAAAAACTACAATGAAAACTTAACTAACCAGATAAAAAATAGAAAGCAATGAAATCCATAAGACTAACTGAGAGGTGTCTTGGATGGGCTTGCATGACTAGAAGTCTCATGTATCTTGGCCTCACCTTTGATGTCCCCTTCCATGTCTTCCTTGAGTACAATTAGATTGGAACTAGTACTGCCTAGTGAACTTGTAGATCCTGCTACCTCTACGTACTCCTCGTCATCCAAACCCCAGTAGGTGACATTCAAACTGACGCAAAACAAAACTTTGCATAACAAAATAATTTTTTCTTCCAATTTGCAGATCCAATCCAAAGTCTCCTTTTTTTTGTCATGATTATCCTAAGCATATTTCATGGACAAAGTCATGATGGTTTTAGACATCGAATATAACTTTGTGGCTATGAAGACCTTTGTATCTCTAGATCTAGAAAATTTGGTATCCATTATCCATTCATGGAACTCTTGTTTAACCTATTGTTTTTAGGTTTGGGCTCTCAACTTCCTAACCTCACCCACAAATCTATCCAATTTATCTTTCATTTTCGGTGGAGTGTTGGAGTGGAAGAGCTTCCTAGTCATCAACAGATCGCTCTACACCTGTAACACGAGCACAACCAAGACTATGCTAGGGGGAGTGGAGGCTTGGAAACTCCTTGTTTCCTAGCACCATGCATGCTATGCTTGAGGCCATTTGTTTCCATCTGGAAAATTGTGACATGAGATGGGAAGTATCGAAACAGAGAAACCAATTTGACGAAGACCATCTCTGAACCAAAGATGTGTAGGATGCCCCAT
The DNA here is from genome assembly GCA_009831015.1 of Picea engelmannii. Lineage (NCBI taxonomy): Eukaryota > Viridiplantae > Streptophyta > Pinopsida > Pinales > Pinaceae > Picea > Picea engelmannii. Next base: position 289,104 of record ML806005.1, on the reverse strand, counting down.
ATTCTAAATAATGACCAAGTCCAAGCGATATCGAACAAGGTAATCCTATACCCTCTTCCCATTTTTTGTATTGAGGGTGACACAAAATGCCAAAGGATGAATGAACTCTATCTGCCCAAACAAACCAGAGAACCAGAAAAAGGAAGGTCCCTCCCTAAGAGATAGAGAAGAAACAACCTCAAAAAGGGAGAAATGGAGGAAACTTGTCATCTGTTAGCCCACAAAAAACTTTCTTTGGATAAGAACACAACACTGCACAAAGAGGACACCTCAACCTCAACCTTAGGAAAATAGAGCATTTTGACCAAGCCACCATACTTAAGCTCGGGAGTGCACCTTCAACCATAATCCACCCAGTTTGTCTCATGAGAGAAATCGTGCAAAATAACCAAGGGGCCAAAGCACTTACCATAATTACCAAAAGAGCATCGCACAACTGAGAGCTTCTATCAACATTCCTCACTAATTACATTAATCACATCATAAACTTGTGTTCCTTGGAATGAGAACCTTCTATCCTTACTCATAGCCTCCTCAGAGCCGCACATGATAGCATGAAATCACTTGTACTCACCACCATCTACCTTGAGAGCTGGACAAGACCGAGGAGACATATGTCTGATGTCTCTCTTATCACTTAAAACTTGCTTATAGACCACGATCAATCACCACATCTAGGGGGAAGTGTCATTAAATTAAATTCAATCCTTCTTGTTTCATTCCATTAAACTTAATTGAAGGATTCTTGTTTTGTTCATGTATATAAGAAAATAATGAAGTATTGAGAATATGCACTAAAATAGGAGGATACATGAATTTTCTATTTTATGACAATGTTTACTTCTATTAACATATTATGCAAACTAACCAAAGATCACAAAGTTTACCAATCATATTTCAAACTATAAATATTGTCATTTTAATTCTATAGTAAAATAACCATATACAAATCAAGTAGGCTTACACATTGACAAGTTAAGTAGTGCCACGAGTTTGTACTACTAGTAGAGGTCAACCACTAATTAGATGGAGAGTTAATTAAATTACTCATGAGATACAATGTGATGCACATGTACTAAAATATAGGAATTCTTTGATTGTATATAAGGAATATACAAAAATAGCTTCTTGAATATCTTGCGTGTGTGTGTGTGAAGTGGGATGGAAGCGTCATCAAATTAAAACCGATAAAAAATTAGCATGAGTTCTAACCATAGAAAATAAATAGAAATATGATTTCATCCAAGTTTTCCTCATCACTCCTAGGCACAAGATTTCTATTAGTGATAAAAAATATTATAAGAAAATCCCCTAAAGGACAATTGTTTAGAGCCTACAAAGTCTGGTTTTCCAATTCAAGTTCAATTCATAGATCATGGGATTGCTTGAAGGGCATTTCCTAGTATGCAAAAAATAAAATATTTCAACCATGGTAGAAAATAAATAGAAAGAACATTTGTCTTGGTTTACCTCGATCATTACTGATGTATCTAAATACATTAATTATTAGACCAAAAATGTCGATCTTAGAAAAATATGAAAAGGAAATGCGTTCACCTCTAAAGGGTGGGATCAATTTCTCGCAGATTAGAAAGCAAATAAAAACACCTAGAAAGAAGAATTAGGAGAAACTTTAGTGTTTGGCTGATGTTTCTCAATTTATGCATGAGTTCATTACTAATCAATCCAATTTTCAGTAAATTCCCTTTGTGGGCCCATAGTGGTTTCATATTTAACACTAATCTCGTCCACCCCATGTTCCATACCATGTAATTTGATAGAGTGATATTCAATAATGTCATTATGCGAAAGTTATATATGACACAATCGATGGGCCATATCCTAATCTCTTTTGGTGAAAATTTCTTTGGACTACCCAACTCAACACAAAGGTCTTTTTAATTATTTCTATCTTAATGTCAAATTCCTTATTAGTTATTAACTAAGAATCAATAATTAATGGAGAACTGATAGTAAAACTTTTAGGGGATATATTTCATCAATGGGCTAGTTTTCCATGGTTTTATGAAAAAACGATTTGCTAATTTACATTTTTTCTAAAAATGATTCATCCAAATTCCATACAATAAAATCATTTTACCCTAAAAATCACCAAAATGTTATAGAAAATATATAAAATTCTTATAGATTTGAATATTTTTACAAAACTATCGCCAAACATTTTACATTTTGCATATTAAGGACTAGTAAAATTAGCCCAAGTTTCTACTTTTTAATATAAATTTCCATACTTAATATTATCCTTGCCTTCCAAATGATTTTTCATCTTGTCAGTGTTGAATAACATGTCAAGTCTTTGTTTCTCAATGCTATCGAAGTATTTAATCATCCCTCTACGTATTCTCAACTGATAATTCATTTTTTTTTTTTTTATTCCAAGAAATCTTTGATATGATGTCAAATTATATTTCATCTTTCAATAGGGAACACAATTTTGACTTTGTCCAAGATTAAATTGAAATATGATATGGATTTGATAGAGAATGAAATGAAAGGAGGGAATATGAATGGAAACATACATAAAAAAATATTATAAAGAGCAATGTAATATAGTGAGAATCAATACAAATAAGAAATAAGAAAATACTATGAAATGAAAAGCAATACAAACTAATTAGAATGGTGGTAACTTATCTATGAAGAGAAAGGTGTCAACTACACTCATTCGCAAGAAAAACATTACAAGAGGATGAAAAAATATTTTTAACATCAAGTAATCAACCCAAAGAGGAAAAAACACTAACATCCAAAACCCTAATCCTACGCGATAAAGTGGCAAAATGAATGTGGACCTCGAGGAGTCTAGTTGATACGTGAAATTTTGGGGGAAGCAAATTTTAGGGAATACAGTTGGGAATACATCAATGTCTCCGGATCGATGGATTGTTCAAGTGTTCGACCTCAACACTTTTATTCACACTTGTAAAAATGTACTTCGTGCCTTGATACCTAATTTCATTATCAGTAGGATGTCTCATGTTTGTTAATGGTATACCTTAATGACCGATAATCAAATGAAGTGTCATTATGTTCTACCTCAACTCCTTTATTCACATGATGTAGACTTGCACCTTTGGCAGATCGTGTAGAAGATTTGAAGACATCCATTCATAGTCGCAACTTTCTCGAGTTGTTTCTATCATTCATTGAACCAATACCTATATGACTTCAATGATCATGGGAGATCAGATTATACCCCATTGTATACAGTTATCTTCAGATTGATTTTGAGACTGGTTTTCATTGGGCCTTGTTCATGACTATGACAGCCTATCGCATGTATCTACTTTTGTATTTCCTATTCATGGCCATGAACAAATGTTTGGTATATTTCCACATGGATCTACAGTGTAATTAAAATTGGCAGCCATGTGTATGAAGTCATTTTGAAATGTAATATTCTTATGAACAACTAGTTCATCCAGCTGGGTCTCCATTACTCAACCTCTGGGAATGATAATATATTTCGACCATCACAGATACTCCTCTAACCTCACAGATTAGGGGGCATCTGTTATAGAAAGATTTGTCTCACCCCATTCAACCTGCTCAGAAGGCCTTTTTCATTTTCCTATGTAGACTTGAAGTCCCTTTTTACAGTTCCCAGAGATAAAAATGGTATTTTTCCATATATACGCGCCCTAACAGCGATACAACATGTGTATACATAGGTTGCACCATTACATCCCACGTACATCGTGGTTTGTGCCGAAAATTAAAAAATGGTTTTAGGTTTCCATGTCACGTCACACGATCCATGATCCTTGACCTTCCATATACTGGAAACGTTCTGACTCGGCCCTTCAGTTCCATCTGAAGGCTATAAATGAGCCATATCCAAGCCATGGAGAAGGGGAGAAGAATTCAACTTTGAAAGAAAAGTTACCCTCGAGAAATTATTCATTTGATATTGAGTATGCATCCCTTTTTCCTTTTAAGTCTGAACACGTTCAACCCCCAAGCTTTTCCCTATTTGATGGAGAACATCATTGTCTCTCTTATATGAGCTTGCCTTTGGTGGAGGATTGAAGTGGTGGAGGCCCATCTAGAAGGGACTTATTTTCTCAGTTTCGAACATGTCAACGCGAAAGTTTGTCATTCATACACTTCTCTTGATTAGATTTTAATATAAATACTCTTTTTTCGTCCAATTAATGTCTTGCAAATATATGAATTGTTATTCCATGGGCGTATTTGTTATGAATATTGATGGATTATGTTATTATATGTGCTAACTTTATATATTATCACCATATGCTTGGGTATCTTGGTTGTTGAGGAAAAGTTGCAGGTGTATTGCTTTGATTCAAGTGCTCAATGGTGGACTTCATCGAACGTCTGGACGAGGTAAACTCTTTATCTTGTCTTGTTAGCATCTTTGTTTATATAGCATACTTGAGATTAGAGTTGATTTATGCAATCATTTTCGTCTGTTGTTGTTTACCCCATGCCATAGAGTGATTTTCCTCGTAACATCATCCAATACGAGCATAGAACAAAAATGATTTGAATAGCCATAATAAAAGATTGAACCAACATGCAAAACTTTATTGCGAGTCTTTCCTACCAGTAACCTATTTTTCAAGAAAACACTCGTGCCCAACTACATTAGTAAATTGGTTTTCATAACTGGACTTATTTTTATCTTTAATATTTTGTTTATTTATTTATTCTTCTGTACCATATCTTATTTTGCTTAAAAAAGAAAATCTCTTTCAAGTATAGGAGTACTTCCAATGCATCCATTTGTGTAACAGGATCTTAATTAAATTCATATCCAAATTCAAAAATGTACATGTTTATAGATGATAGGATATGAGAAACCAACTACTCTGATTGATATGGTTCCAAAAACTGGTGAACTATGGAGGAATACCACTGACTGGTTATTGTCCAGAACCAAGATTCAATATAGTCATTGTTCCTTTGGTTTTCTAGTGTATTGACAATGGGTTGCATGTTTTTCTTTGTCACTCCATGCAGATCTTCTAAATTTGTTTATTTCACTCTTGAATGCATAAATGATCTGGTGACAAGCATGCAAGAAATTATCCAATCTCTGGCTCTAGTGTCTATCATTCATCAGATGTTATCCATGAGTATTCTATATGCTTTCAAGATTGATTGAGAAAGTCTTCTGGTTGTTCCTCTTGTGGATGTGGCTCATGGATCTTTTTCTCTTCAATAGATGTTATCCATGAGTCTTCCATATGATTGAAATGGTGATGGAGAAAGACTTGTAAGTGTTCCTCTTTTGGATCTATATCATGGATGCTTTTCTCTTCAACATATTCATTCTTTGCGACAATTTTAATATTTGTACAAGGACTTGAGAAATTCCTTGTTGTAATACATCCTCCTTTTCTCAACAAATTCTTGATCATCTCTAAGTTCTTCCTGTTGGGATAGAAATTCTACTCATAAATGTATTAGCGTATGGGAGTTCTTACAACACCAAAAAATAATTGAAACTTTTCTATCTTTTGAATGAAATTTACAAAAATGAAGTGCACCACATCATGAATACCTCATGCTACTAAGACCTTGTTGTCACTATGTTATCATTGACATAAGGTTAATCGAGGAATGAAATAAAAACTAAAGAACCAAACTGTCAATTCTCTAATCCCTTTAGCATCTGCTGAACAATGATACCAAAAATGTTAGTTGGTTCAATTGATAAAACTCTATTACATTAAATTCATCAATCCAGAGTCCATAGACTTGTGAGATGCAAGAAAAACATATGCATGATTAGTTTATTGATAACTTCTAAATGAACACTAAAAAATATTTCTCATTGTTTAGCTGCAGATACAAAGTTTCTTCTTAGGTACAAAAAACATAGTAAATTCAATATTAAAGAAACAAATTTAATGAAAAACCACAAAATGATTCTAAACACTTGAAATCATTAACCCACTAGATTCTTATCTATAATACAATTGCAGTATTTCAATCATATTATTTAATGAAGATTTCTATAATTGAAGTAAATTAATCTTTATTAAGACAACAATTTTTGTACTACATTAGTATTTTTGTGTGTTAAAAATAGTAATCATAAATGAAATGAAAGAAATGAAATAACAGAGATTAAACTCACACACCTAATAAATTGAAATAAAACAAACTGAAATAGAAAAAACACACTCCTCACTGAGGGGCCCCTCTTGGCTCGGTGACCACTGCTGGAGAAAACTATAGAACCAAACTTATACAATTAAAACAAACAATGCATGGAATTGACAGTTAAGTATAGCATTGTATTAATTTGAATCAACAACATTATTATAGAGGTTCGATATCATATCCAACATGTCCCTTGAAGGTTTTCATGATCAAATATTTATACATTACAAATGATCCTTGATATCCAAAACCTACGAATATTCTAAAACAAATTTATCTAAAAAATAGTACACATGCGTTCACAAATCAGATATGGAATTTTTCATGGCTAAATGAAATGCTTTTTTTATTCTATGTAGGGAGGAATTCCCATATCTCCCAAATTGTGCATTCTATGGAAAATATTCACATGAGTCACCTAATTGGGCTCATGTTGCACAAAACACATGTCCTCAAAGTTCACGATTTTCCCTTATCTACTTGCAAATGACACCACAAAACCACCTCTGCAATATGGCATGTGTTTGACTGAAATCATTGACCATGAGCTGGAGTTGCATACTTTTGACTTGGGTGTGATCAAAGAAACATAAAACTATATTAATGCATTTGTCATTAAAACCCATATTGTGGAATCTCTTTTGGAGCTGGGTAAATATGTCAATCATGGAAGTTGCAAAAACCATCACGAGTGAAACCAAAGTATAATTCTAATTAATTTATTAAAAACAAATAAATTATTGACAATTAACCACTTAATTATCTGAGGTTTGTATTGGTGCATTCATGAGGAAATAAGGTAAAAATGGTAGTAAATGGGTAAAACGATGAGTTGAAATGATCAAATAAGTACACTCTCGAAAGTGAAAAAGATGACAAAATGGATGCCCAACAATGACAAATCTTGGTCTTCTGCATTAATTTCTCAATATTAAAGTCTTATCTTTCTCTGATGGTTTATTCCTTTCTCAATCTAAATATCTATTGGATTTATTGAGATTATTTCAGATGGCCACCTATAAGCCATGTGATAACCATTTTAGTTTGGGATTAAGCTGACCAAATATTGGAAGTCTCCCAAAGTCAACTCCACCCTTTATCAACAATTGGTAGGTATCTTTATTATCTAACTCACAGTCAACCTCATATTCCCTTTGTTGTTAGTGTGGTTTCTCATTTTATGCAAGATCCACATGAAAGTCACTAGAAATATGCACAAATAATTGTTCATTACATCAAGGGTACCTCTCATCTTGGTTTCAAGTATTATTGCAATTTAGAATCATTAGTGGGCTTAACCAACTCCGACTGGGTAGGCGACAATGATGATCGAAATTCCACTTCTCGCTATGTGTTTCACATCCACACTGGACTTATGGCTTGGTTGTGTAAGAAAAAAAAGGTAGTCTCTCTTTCGACTATGGAAGCTTAGTATCATGGCGTCGTTAATGTAGGTACACAGGATGTTTTGATTCACCATATCTTGGGTGAACATGGGTTTCTTGTCCAGACCTCGAATTTTCTTTATTGCAACAATCATAGTACAATTTAGTTTGCTCATAATCTTGTTGCACACAACAAAATGAAGCATGTCGAACTTCATTCTCACTACTTGAGATAGTTGGTTCAAGACAAGGTTGTCACTTTTGTCTATTGAAAAACTGATGATCATATTACTGATATATTTACAAAGCCAATGTCTGCAGCTAGGTTTGTTAAGCTATGGGATATGCTCAAGCTTAAGGCAACTACAATTATTGGGGGGGTGTCCTACTAATGTAATTTCACCTCCTGAACCTCTAGAACTATGTCTTGATGGGGGGTGTTGGAGCCCTCAAGTTTTAATGGTTCATCACAACTCTACTAGAGACAATTGGTTGAGAATTCGATTGACAACTAGAGACAGCCATTCAAGTGGTCGACTAACAACTAGAGCTAGTCGATCAAGTAGTCGACTAGCAACTAGAGAAATTTTTTCGATGGATTGACCAACCGAGAAGTTGAATATGTGTTGGATGAATAGATGTTCGGGTCAACTAGGTGATTCAACTAACCGACATGACAGTGTGAGTTTTTTTTAAATCGTTACAACTACTGACTGTTATTTTTTGACAATATTTTCTCCATTTAAAGGACGTCCGTTAGATCATAAGACTATAAATAAAGGACCCCATGGGTTGATGATGTGTGTGAAATGATGTGTATTAAATGACTATTGAAACATCTACCATGCATTTTGATGTTCTAATCACAATGTGTTGTTCTTAAGTGATAAAATGATGTCTCTAGACACCATAGATCTTCTTGGAGTATTATTTCATTTTTTTTTTAATTTCTGCAGATTCTCTTTTGTTCTTTTCAAGGTTACCCCCAAAATTGTGTCTAAGAAACTATGACCTAAGGGTCTCTAAGTTGTCAAAGTCACCACAATATCACACCTCATCTAGGCCATACCAAACCTTATCATGGCTAGATTTTAGGTGTCTCCTCCTGGCTAGTCGAGTTTCGAACCTAAGTTGCCTTACAAAATGAGGCCCATCAAAACCAATCGTACTAGTGGGATTCGACATGTCTTGTGCAAATTCTTGAGGAAAACCTTCATTCATGATTACTCATGGATAATTATTTCAATCTAAAATACAAAATTCCTCTCCCATGTGATGATCATTTTCCTCTTCTTATTTATTAAGGACCTTGTGTGAAACCATGGTTTTTTCATGCCTACAAATGGTAAGAGGAATCCATAGAATTTGGCTAGTAATATCTTGTGGAAGTTGGAAATTCATTGTTGAGAATATGAGACAAAATATGATTATTTTGAGGGAGATCCATTGTTTGAATGTCCACAATGTCCAAGAAAACACGATTAAACTTGCAACCTTGGTATTGTTGGTCATGGAAAGTTTGAGCCAAGTGTTTTTCTTTAGGTGATCCCTAGAAGGAAACCAGGAGTGTGGGTTCTTTTTGCATGCACTTAAGAAAATTGGAAGGTAAGAATATCCATAAAGGACCATTGAAAAAGGGAAAAGGAATATCTTTCTGTGTTTTATAGGTTAGTGAAAAAGAGAGTCGTGGTTGATTGATGGTTGGATGAGGGCATGGAATACTCCATAGTGAGAAGATTGGTTATGTCATGAGAGTAATGAGTTGGAATGAGTGATATTATAGCCTCGTAGGAGATTCCTTTTCCTTGGGGGGCCGTGGTATGATGGTTTGGATTGTGGGTGGAATCCATAGTTCATTTTAATGGTTTGGTGAGAAATCGCTCCCCGAAAACCTATTTGGGGGACTTGCATTCATTTACAAATAAGTGTTCATCAATATATATTTGATCAATGATTTACATTTTGCTAATGCCTCAAATTCAATGCATAATGAATGTATTTTGAATATGCAATGTTATTTATTTTCTATTTATATTTTGACATATCCTTATGATTTGTATTGTTGTTAGAGTTCAAATTTGACCTACTAGTGAGTTATTAGAAGAAGGAATTCATATGGAGTGATATGATCCCACGAGGGGGCATATATGGAGGTAACCATAAATATAATATGGGTTGGTCTAATAAAGGACCCACATATACAATAAGTTAGAATAGGTATACATAAAGGTCAAAATAGTCATTATTGGCACGAGCATATAATTTCGTTATGTAGTTGTAGTTGGGTTAATTAGATGAGGTTCTCTTATTATTTAAGGAGTTACTTTCTAACTTATATTTGTTATCTCTTTGGTAATATAACTCCATGGACTTTGGCTAGTAAGATCTTGTGGAAGTCGAGGGCTTGATGTTGAGAATATGAGAGGAAATGGGATGATTTTGAGGGAAATACATGGTTGGAATGTCCATGATGTCTAAGAAAATACCGTTAAACTTGCAACCATATTATTGTTATTCATGAAAAGTTTGATCCCATGCTTTTCAAGTAAATTATTTCACACAATATAATTAAACAATTCTTTCTAAACTCGCAGAATAGAATTACATAATTACACTAATTGCAATGTCATATGATCTTCTATGTGTTTTATTGGCTTTGGGAGATGATGATGGTTATGATCATATTTTTACAAGACAATGTCATAGTAAATTTAGAGGAAAAAATAACTCTATAAAACACAAATATGTCTTTGTTATAAAAGTATACATGTTTTCATAATATAAAAAAGTCTTAAATGAATTTCATCTAATATCTTATAATATCTTAACATCAATGAAAAGATTATAATAATTTTAATTTACCCATAAAGCAATATAGGTATTTTAAGAAATATTATATATTCTGGGATGCTAATTTAAGCACAAAATAATTGTAAAAAATATTGAATATTCATTTTTTCTTAGATAATTTGTATTTTTTTTAATGAAGTAACAATGACCATCTTAACTCTACATCTACTCATATTAAATGTTATAACACGAATTTCAACAATTAAAACCCAATCATTGTTTTTTTTTTTTTCTGAAGTAACACTAACCCTCTTAACTCTGTACCTATTTATTCATATTAGAAGTTATAACACATTTCAAAAATTAAAACTCAATTATTGTAACAAGTTTCAAATCCTTTGAAAACGGTATGGAGATTTTAATAAGCATCAATGTAAAATGAATATAATATAATTGTAACAAGTTTCAAATCCTTTGAGGAGATTTTAATAAGCATCAATGTAAAATGAATATAATATAATAATTATATAAATATATGAGTTTTCTTCATTTCTTAAAAAAAATATTGAATGTAATATATAAATCTACATAATCTCTACTTTGAAAGATATCACAAAACTTTTAGGAGGACTAGTTTTAGTAGTATAAGTTGAATATTCACTTGAAGAGAGGATGCGACAATATATGCATGGTAAATGACTTTAGGTAAAGGGATTTGGAGAGTATATCTTGAGGGACGTGATTAGGAATCATATGTATGTATTCAATTTGTTTAATAAGATAGGATGACAAATTATACTATTCACTTGTAGATTGTAAGGCCTTCATTATTTATAGTTATTATTTATTTTATTGCTAAAAATATAGACTAAGCTTTGGAGATGTTAGAAGAAAATCAAGGAGATAGTCATATTAGTTGCTTTTATAATGGAGATGTTAGAAAGAAATAGTCATAGTAATTCTATAATAGAGATGTTAGAAGGAAATCAAGGAGATAGTCATGGTAGTGGCTTACTGCTTTTATAGTGATATAGTTTGCTTTTATAGTGATATAGTTTATTGATAGAAGTTACCCATGAAGATGAAATTAAGAATATAAACTAACCATTAAGATTATATTAGTATGGTTGAGATGGTGTCTCGAAAATATACATCTCAGGGAAAGAAAAATATACAGCCTAAAAATGTACCGGAGATAGCTTGCTCCTCCTCAATTGTTCTCAGTCAATTTTCTCATCCTCGAAACAGTTTATTTTGTCACATAACAATATGTGAGAACATATCCCCAATACTCAGTTGTAGAATGCCTCTTGGTACAATCTCACACACACATACACACACACATATAGATTTTTATTCTTAAAAAAGAACATGATATGATTTTTTTTGAATTCTTTATTTTGAGTAAAATTATATTTTCATTCCATAGAAGAGAAAAAAAAAATGTAATTTCTTATTCCTAAAGTAGAATAGAGGTTATAATTTGTAAATGATACAAGAGCATTTGATAAAAGTTGAGAAGATGTTCTCCTAATTTCAAATATTATGTAATAATATTAAATATTAAGGTGTCAATTGAGTTTAACTCAGATGGTAGAGATGGTAGAGAAGAATGATTATTATCATCTCCACTCAAATTCAATTCCTACAAGTGACATCTTGATCTCACAATAATTATAATAATTATATTATTATAAGATAAAAATAATCTTTAAATAATTCACTTCTATAAAGACATCCCCATTGAAAGCGAAGGAATGAAAAAACCTATTAATCTACGTGATGTACACATTCCTCCAAATATATTTTACCACTCATGCAACTCCTTTTAATTTTATATTATAACACTCCTCATATTTAAAAACATATCCTTGTATTGTATACAAGGTGAAAAAATCCTAGAGGGCTATGTATTGTATCTAGGGCCGTGCCTACATATTTTGGAAGGTCAACCATGTAAATTCCCCATTCGCATTTCAATCCATTGGATACCATGAAACAATATTTTGCCTTTATGCACTTTTCAACTTATACTATGTGTATCAATGCATAGTTGGCAATGCAATGAAATGGCTCAAGAGTTGATAATGTTTTTATGATATAATTAGGTCACTAGGTCATATGATTTGAAAATACATCAACATCTCTGAGTTGATGATGTTTTTATGATATAATTAGGTCACTACTTCATATGATTTGAAAATACACCGACATCTCTAAGGTAACGACGTCATGAATGATAGATAGGAGTGTTTGCTAATCTGGAGGTTGCAGTGGATTAGAGTCTTATCCTGCCCACCTCAATATTCCATCATTGTTGATCTGAGTTCCTGCAGATATTTATGTACGATTGTATGGTGTATTTGGATTGTTTGATATTTCCATTACACGGTAATCTCTAGATATCTTTCACCATAGCAATTCTATCAGCAAACTTCCATTGCTGTTGAAATCTGAAGTCAATGGAAAGTGAACCTAAAGTAATGTTAGATGAAACTCTTGATGGCTAATGCATTGCAAAGGATGTTGTTTCTTACAAGGCCGCGATGCGTAGATGAAAAGGCTTCATGGCACTCTCAACGAACTTTGGTCGCAGAAGCTATCAAAAAACAAGAAGCAGTTTACGAATCGCCAACAAGTTCACAGAGTGTAACATCAATGAAGTCTCTGATCAGAAAAGGAAAATGGAAGGGGGGATTGTAAAACGTGTAACCAATCCTTATGTTGAACAGATAGATATTTCTATTGAAGAGCTAAATTCTAAGATTGGAATAGAGAAGAGGTTGAAAGCTGGTTATGAGAAGAGCCTTCAGTATGTGAAGGAAATTCTCATTTCGTATTCTTCTTTGAGTAAAAGTGCATCAGATGAGGTGAGTAACTGCAGAGCCCAGATTGAACAGATGTAGGCTGCAATTAAACAAAAAACTGGAAGTGTATTTGCAGAGAAATTAGTTGGAGAAATTTGTGCTCTCTGGAAATCTGATACTGAGGATAAGGAAACACTGAATGCACTGTTCAACAGGGAAATATATACAATATCCCAATGCTTTAAGAAAGGTCATACTGAATACGAAGCTTATCAGAAAAAACTTGAAGAGAACATGATGATTGAACAGACCTGCAAGCGAAACAGGGACGAAAAGGCTACTGATTTGGAGAAGATTGAAGGCCAGATAATTGGAGTAAATGATGGCATTGCCGAGTTGCAATTTAACAAAAGTATAAGATGAAATTGAGAAAGATTGGAGTTTCTAAAAGGGCGAAGAAGACCAACTGTTCACTCCATCCTCGACCAATATGTCATCCTATATGGGCAAAGATGAAAAACGTGATGCCTGAGTTTTCAACATTCATGTGTTGATCAATCACTACCATGTTTCTTTTCCTATCCGCTGCATTAGTATTTCACTTCAACTATTTAAATGTTAGGTTGATTTCCATCAATAAAGAGATTTTTTGTGAATGAATGTTGTGATAGAGAAAGACTCTTAGTTGAGTGTTAGAGAGATCTTTCTTTGGCATTTTGTGGAAGAGAGGATGCTCTTTTCCCCTCTTTGATTTACAATTGTAATAAAGGTATTCTATATCTCTTTTCTTTCATAAATAAAGCATAGACAATAGTATTCAGAAACATAGTAGTTTTTCCTGAGTGTGAGGTCTATCACTATAGTTTTTTTTATTGATATTCAGTTTTCTGTACTCTGTCATTTTTGTTAAGAAGTTTAATCAGGGTCTGCATTTTTTCTGGGTTCGACTCTTATGAGCACATAATTCCTTTTATTCAGATCCTTTATTTGGTATTAGAGCCAAGTTTTTGGTTGTTTGCAACCAGAAGAAGGAGACAACGGCCCAAAATAAAAGTTCAGTCCAGTACCAGATTCCTCTTTTTATGTGGGGAAAATTATGAGTATTGGAGTGTGAAGATGAGAACTTTTCTCATCTCACAAGATTTATGGATGCTTGTTTTTGCTGGGTACACAGAGCCAGTTGATAAAGCTGCTTATAATGCATTATTAGTTGATCAGAAGATAGAATTGAAGGTGAATAGGAAAAATAATGCTAAGGCTTTGTTTATTCTTCAAACAGGATTTGATGTCTTTGTGTTTCCAAAAATTGCAGAATGTGGAATTTCCCATAATGCTTGAGAAACTTTGGAAAAATATTATAAAGGTTCTGTCAAGGTAAAGGTTGTTAAACTCCAGATGTTGAGTCTCTATCTATGAAAGAAAGTGAAAATGTTGAATTTTTTTATCACTAGAGTTCAGAATATTGTAAATGCTATTCATGCTCATGGTGAAATACTTGAAGATAGGAAGATTGTTGAAAAGGTTTTAAGAAGTCTTCACATTTTTTTTGATCCAATTACTATTGCTATAGAAGAGTCGAGGTATTTATCTCAGCTAACCCTTATTGATTTATTTGGTAGTCTTCAAGTTCATGAAGACAGGTTGAAAAAGAATGAGGAACCTTTTGATCAGGCTTTTCAAAGTAATTTGAAAGTTTATGAGAAGAAGGATCAACTTTCAATTGCCATGAATGAAGCTTCTACTCCTTTTTTTAGAGGAGCTAGAGGTCATGGCATAGGTAGAGGAAGAGGTGGCCGAGGTAGAGGAAGAAGCAACAGCTTTGGCAAAGGCATTTTTCATTACAACTACTATAATAAAGATGATCATCTTGAAAGCTATTGCTTTAAGAAGAAGAGAGACACCTCTCAAGCAAATTTCAGCAAGGAACGAGGTGAAATCTCTCAAACTTTGTTTCTTACAAGTAATTTCCTTGAAGCTAAAGATGACTTTACATGGTATTTAGATAATGGTTGTTCAAATCATATGGATGGAAACAAAAGTCTATTTGTAAAGTTAGATGAGAGTGTGAAGGAAAAAGTAAATTTTGGCAATGATAATGACGCAGATATAATGGGTAAAGGTACCCTTGTCATAAAATTCAAGAATGGAGGTGTTATGTATGTACACGATACTTTATTTGTTCCAGGTTTAAGGCACAATTTGATTAGCATAGAGCAGCTAAACTCTAAAAATTACAAGACTGTTTTTGAAGGAAAGTTTTGTAGGATTTTTAACAATACTTCCCTAGTTGTTGAAGTTCCTATGACAGGAAATAAGATGTTTTTGATAAGAATGGAATCAAATGTAACTTGTTTGAAGGCCTCAGTTGATGTGTCTTGGATTTGGCACAAAAGGTTAGGACACCTTAATTTTGGATCTCTTTCTATGCTGCAGAAGAAGAATTTAGTAAGAGGTTTATCCTCTTTCACAAATCTTGGTAACAAGTTATGTGAAGGTGGTGTAGTAGGGAAGCAACACAGAGATAAATTTCCTTTTCATCAATTTAGAGTAGCAGAGCCTTTGGTTTTAGTACATGCATATATTTGTGTTCCAATGCAAACTTTGTCCCTTACAAAAAAAAAAAACATTTCCTTCTTTTTGTCGATGACTTTTCAAGAATGTCATGGGATTATTTTCTAAGTGAGAAGTCTCAAGATTTTAAATTTTTTCAAAAATTTAAAGCACGTGTTGAGAAGGAATCAGGGTTCTATTTGAAAGTTTTAAGAACTGATAGAGGAGGAGAGTTCACCTCCAACGATTTTAAAGATTTTTGCAACTCACATGGCATCAAAAAGGAGTTAACTACAACTTATCCCCCTCAACAAAATGGTACATCAGAAAGGAGAAACAAAACAATTGTAGAGATGGCTGGATGTATGTTAAAACAAATGTCTTTGCCAAACATATATTGGGCAGATGCAGTGCATTCAGTAGTATATATTCTCAATAGAAGTCCTACAAAAATGGTAAATAACTCTACTCCTTATGAAGCTTGGTTTGTAGAAAGCCAACTGTTTCTCATTTGAAAATGTTTGGGTCTACATGCTATGTTCACATTCCTTCTAAACTAAGACAAAAGCTTGATGGAAATTCTATAAAATGTATTTTTATTGGATACTCAGATGAAAGTAAGGCTTATAGATTTTATTATCCTCTTACTGATAAGCTTTATGTAAGTAGATATGTGATATTTGATGAAGGGGGTGTTTATTTTAAGGATGAAAGTGAAGATAAATTGGTTACTCCACATATTGATAATTTAATCCTTAATGATAATGATTCATCAAAGCATCCATCTATAGTGACAATTTCAGGTTCATCTACAAGAGGTTCTCCATCAAAGGCATCTTCATATAGTTCATCAACAAGTTCTCAGGTTGATACACAAGCAACATCTCCATCTAGTTCTCCTCGAAAAACTAGAAGTTTGAAGGAAATGTATGAGACATCAAGGTATGCTAATGATCATTTTGCTCTTGTTTCTTCTGCAAATGTTGAGCCTGTCAATTTTAAAGAAGCTTGTTTTGTTGAGCCATGGGTGCAAGCAATGGAGGATGAAATGTCTCAAATACAGAAAAATGACACATGGGAGTTAGTTGATCTCCCTCTTGGAAAATCTTCCATTGGATTAAAGTGGATTTACAAGCAGAAATTTAATATGGATGGAAGCATTTCAAAACACAAGGCACATTTAGTTGCAAAGGGTTATGTGTAACAATAAGGCATCGACTATGAAGAGACATTTTCTCCTGTAGGAAGAATAGAAATTGTAAGAACTTTTCTTTCCATAGCATCTCAGTTAAAATTAATAGTTTATCAAATGGATGTTAAATCTTCTTTCTTAAATGGATATTTAAAGGAATAAGTTTATGTTGAACAACCTCAAGGTTTTATTGTTGAAGGTAAAGAAGATAAGGTGTATAGGCTTAAGAAGGCACTTTATGGTCTTAAACAAGCTCCTAGATCTTGGTACTCTAGTATTGATAAATACCTTCATGATCATGGTTTTGTTAAGTGTTCTTCTGAAAGTGCAGTCTACAAAAAGGTCATTGGATCAGATTTTATTATTCTCTGCTTGTATGTAGATGACTTAATATTTATGGGCACTTCAATATTACTTGTGAAGGAGTTTAAAGAAGAAATGAAATCAAAATTTGAGATGTCTGGTTTGGGAGAAATGCAGTATTTTATGGGCATGCAAATTAGACAAACACCTGAAGGTATATATATATATATATATATATATATATATATATATTTGCCAAACCAAATATGTTGAAGACATGTTGAGGAGGTTTAACATGCAGAATTGTAAAGCTTTGAGTACTCCTCTTGTTGTTGGGAGAAAATTGATGAAAGAAGATGAATCTTCTCTCTGTGATTCCACTCTCTATAGATCCATGGTTGGAAGCTTAATGTATCTAACCACTACTAGACCAGACATTATGTTTTCTATAAGTCTGGTTGCTAGGTTCATGAATCAACCTCACGAGTCTCATTGACAAGCAACTAAAAGAATACTCAAATATGTAAGTGGTACCATATTTTTTGGATTGTTTTATAATGCTACTAATAATTTCAATGTTGCAGCATACACAGATTCAGATTGGGAAGGTATCTTGGATGATTGCAAAAGTACTTCAGGATATTCTTATGTTTTTGGAGAAAATCTTATTTTCTGGAGCAACAAAAAGAAACCCACAATTGCTCTTTCTATAGCCGAAGCAGAGTACATTGCAACATCATCTACAAGCACTCAAGTCATTTGGATGACAAGATTGTTAGAAGAATTGGGCATGGAAATTTGTAAACCTATTAAAGTTTATTGTGGAAATCAAACCACAATCTCTATGACAAAGAATTGAGTTTTCCATAGTAGGAGTAAACACATTTACATTCTCCATCACTTCATTAGAGAGTTTGTCCAACAAGAGTTTCTCTTTTTTGAATTTTGTAAATCTGAAGATCAACTTGCAGACATTTTTACGAAGGCTCTTCCAAAGGATCGATTAGAGAAACTCAGATCAAAGTTGGGAATCCTCAAACTTGACATCAAGGGGGAGATTGAAAAACATGATGCCTGAGTTTTCAACATTCAGTTATCTCAGTTGTTCCAGTTGTGTAACCATAGTTGCCATGTGTTGATCAATCACTGCCATGTTTCTTTTCATATCTGCTGCATTAGTATTTCAGTTCAACTATTTAAATGTTAGGTTGATTTCCATCAATCAAGAGTTTTTTCATGAATGAATGTTGTGATAGAGAAAGACTCTTAGTTGACTATTAGAGAGATCTTTCTTTGGAATTTTGTGGAACAAAGGATGATTTGTTTCCCTCTTTGATTTAGAGTTGTAACAGAGGTACTATGTATCTCTTTTCTTTCAAAAATAAAGCATAGATAATAGTGTTAAGAAACATAGTAGTTTTTCCTGAGTGTGAGGTCTATTGCTGTAGTTTTTTGATTGATATTCAGTTTTCTGTATTCTGTCATTTTTGTTAAGAAGTTTAATCAGGGTCTGCATTTTTTTCTGGGTGTGACTCTTGTGAGCACATAATTCCTTTTATTCAGATCCTTCAAAGGAGTGATACTAATGATGATATAATTGTCATAAATGTTTCTTGTTGCCCAGTCTGCACTCTCGAGTTTGAAGTAGAGACCTTGGATATCATCGCGACATCCTGCGGGCACACATTCCACCCCTTCTGCTTGGTTTCTCATGGAAAAGTTTTGAGAAAATGCCCCAAGTGCCTCTGCCAAATGCTTGAAATGTGGCTGAAATCATTTGGGGCAGTGGAAGCTTGGGCGTCTCATTCACAGCCTAAGAATAGTGAAAATATTAATGCATCATCCCAATGTATGTGGTTTCTCGATAAGCTTTCCTGAATTTTGATTCTTCAAATGATAACATAATCCATGACTTACATTTTTACGATTTACCAAGGTTTTGGGTTTGTAATGCTGCATTATATATATGTTCTTTTGATGGCATATCTGATAATACTTAGTACTGTAAATGCATACCAGACGCGGAGATACAACCAACAATAACAACAGAGTCAACGATGGAGAGATTAGAAAAAAGTGGTAGGAAACTAACTCCCAAAGTTCTGCATTGCAATATATTTTTAATCATGATTTCAACTTTCTTGCTGCTCATTAAAAGTTACCTTGTTAAGACTCTGGACACTGAACACTGACCTTGTGTTACAGATACAAGTTGAACCTTGGGACAAATAATTGTAGACATGAAGTCTACCATAACTGACTATAAATAACTCTCCAATTCTGCAGTCATTCTTATGTGGAAGATCGAGCGCCTACGAGTGTTTGTCAGGCAACTTTTTGGGTTTGCACTTGTTTTATGTTAAATATCCGCCATGCGTATGCTTTTTTGTTTGTATATAATATCGTTTGTATACTCAGTAGAGACTCTGGGTTTACAAATACTCCGACAAAACTTCAATAAACTTATCGTTTTATACAAACATATAGTGAATAGAGACATATGTTTCAGTAAACTTATGTGTGTATCTAGATAATGAACACATTTTGTGCATCACCTTGAAAAAACCTATGGCTTCCTCTCTATTCATTGCAGACCTATAAAGAATGAATATATAATGTTTTTTGTTTGGCTTCCTCTCTATTCATTGCAAATATATATTGAATGAATATAGAATGTTTTTTTTGGCTTCCTCTCTATTCATTGAAAACCTATATTGAATGAATATAGAATGATAATCAAAACATTATGTGCGTATATATAATGTTTTTTGGGTTCCTCTCTATTCATTGCAAACCTACTTATTCATTAAACCTAGAAACCTCATCAACTCTAGAGCCATTTCAATGAAGACTAATGATTTAGTGGGTTTTATTATGGGCTTTATTATAAGCAACATAAAGTGTTGGCCATTGATGGTGATTTTTGTGTACTATTTGTATACCTTGGTCATTGTCGTGGTGTGTACTATTTGTATACCTTGGTCATTTTCGTGGATTTGGTCTATCCCTGGCATATATGGAATCAAATGTTTTCAATGTAAAACATAAAGGTTTAGTGAGATTCGTTTTAGAAGTTTAGTGAGATTAGTTTTAGAGTAAATAATTACTTGATTTCCTATCTATTATTATTTATTTTTATAATATTTTTACTATAGATATAAATTGAATATATATTATGTTGGAATCAAATGTTTTTAATGTAAAACATAAAGCTTTAGTGAAATTAATTTTAGAATGAATAATTATTTGGTTTCCTATTTATTAATTTTTTTTGTTATCATAATTTTATTATAGATATAAATTTAATATATATATATTATGTTAAAAGAAATATTTTAGTAAAATATATATTTCTTATATATTTTTAAATATTATAATTAATATTTTCATATTAAAATTTATTTTCATCTATGTTTTTTTTCAAAAATCATTAAAATTTATTATAAGAATTTGTTTCCTATATTATACATCAATCTTGAGAGTTGTATATTATTGTTATAGTTTTGATTGAGCTAAAAAAAACTCACTTTTAGATTGGATTTTTGACTTTGAGTTATATAATTTTTTATTAGGGTCTTTGAGCCTTACACATAGTAATAGAGTGATTGTAAGAAAGTTGTGTTGTATTAACAGTTTTTAGTTATTGGATTTAACAACATTATTTCACCATTTCTGTTCAATGTTTTCTTTTAAAGTCTAATATTGTATGATTGACGCTAGTGTAACTTAACATGTCTTTTATATCTTTAGCATTACTTTTAGTATATTTATCCTTTATGAAATAACAATAATAATCACTTTTGATAGTTCCTATTATGGTGTGGCACTTTCTTGTTTGTTTTTAGGTTCACTATGAACTCAGATAACATATGTGCAAGAAGTGTTAGGTAGTCTGTATGCTTATCCCTTCCATGTGAATGTGTGTAATACTAAAATATAATAATGAATTAGTAATAGTGCTATGAAAGAATTACACAAATGTCATTATTTTTTTTTAAGCTAAAGTACTTATATATTAATAGTATACAAAAATGGTATAGTCAGCCATAAATAATGCTCGCCAAAATGGAAACCGGACATCAAAATAGAAGCACAATTAATCTGCATATGTATTCAATATGTCTATAAAAGTTTATAATAACGATACTATATCTATAGAGCATGTACATAAAAACTACAATGAAAACTTAACTAACTAGCTAAAGACCAGAAAGTAATGAAATCCATAAGACTAACTGAGAGGTGGCTTGGATGGGCTTGCATGACTAGAAGTCTCATGCATCTTGGCCTCACCTTTGATGTCCCCTTCCATGTATTCCTTGAGCAAAATCGAATTGGAACTAGTACTGCATAGTGAAATTGGAGATCCTGCCACCTCTGCGTAGTCCTTATCGTCATTCGAGCCTCAGTTGATGACATTAAAATTGACGCAAAATGAAACTCTCCATACAAAAATAAAAATATTCCAATCTACAGATCCAATCCAAAGTCTCCTCTTTTTTGTCTTGATTATCCTAAGAATATTTCAGGGACAAATTCATGATGGTTTTAGACATCCAATAGAACTCTGTGGATATGAAGACCTTTGTATCTCTAGATCTAGAAAATTTGGTATCCATTATCCATTCATGGAACTCCTGTTTAACCTATTATTTTGAGGTTTGGTCTCTCAATTGCCTAGCCTCACTCACAAATTTATCTAATATATATTGCAATTTTTGTGGAGTGCTGTAGTGGAAGATCTTCCTAGCCAATTCAACAGACCGTTTTACACATGTGACATGAGCACAACCAAGACTATGCTAGGGGGAGTGGAGGCTTGGAAACTCCCTACTTCCTAGCACCATGCATGCTAGGCTCAAGGCCATTTGTTTCCATATGGAAAATCATGACATTATATGGGAAGTACCAAAACAGAGAAACCAAACTGACGAAGACCGGTTCTGAACAAAATATGTGTAGGATACCCCACATTCTGAATAATGACCAAGGCCAAGCGGGGTCGAACAAGGGAAGCCTAAAACCTATTCCCAATTTTGGAATTGAGGATGACACAAAAGGCCAAAGGATGAATGAACTCTATCCACCCAAAAAAGCCAGAGAACTAGAAAAATGAAGCCCCCTCCCTAAGAGATAGAGAAGAGCCAACCAAAAAAAGGGAGAAATGGAGAAAACCCATCCCGTGGTAGCCCAAAAAAAACCTTATTTGGCTAAGAACACAACACCGCATAGAGACGACAATGAAACCTCAACCTAGGGAAAATAGAGCATTCTAACCAAGACACCATACTTAAATCTCGGGAGTGCACCTTCAACCATAATCCACCTAGTTTGTCTCATGAGAGCATTCATGCAAAATAACCAGGGGGACAAAGCACTTACCATAATTACCAAAAGAGCACCGCACAACTGAGAGCTTCTATCAACATTCATCATTAATTCCATTAACCACATAATATACTTACATGCCCTGGAATGAGAACCCTATGTCCTTACTCATAGCATCTTCAGAGCTGCACACGATAGCATGAAATCACTTGTACACACCACCATCTACCTTGATAGTTGAACATGACCGAGGAGACATATGTCTCATCTCTCTCTCATTACTTAAAACTTACTTATAGATCACCACATCTAGGGGGAAGTGTCATTAAATTTAATTCAAGCCTTCTTGTATCATTCCATTAAACTTAATTCAAGGATTCTTGTTTTGTTCATGTATATAAGAAAATAAAGAAGTATTGAGAATATGCACTAAAATAGGAGGATACATGGCATTTTCTCTTTTATGAAAATGTTTATCTAAACGAGTTGATCCTTGATCTGCAGTTGTTTTGTCTTCTTATTCTCCTTCAATTTGAGTGTACCCAACATTCTCACTGCCAAACATTAATTGCTACAACCATGTTATTGGTCAGATTAATTGCTATGTAACTGCCATGTTATTTGCCAGGCTAATTGCTACAACATTGTCAAAGCACATCAGTTTCCTTCTTAATATCAAATTGCCACAACGATGTCAATTGCTACAACGATGTTAACAGTCAATAGTTCCCCTCTTAATGTTACAAACAACTAATTATTTTTGGTACGGTTATATTAGATAGATAACATGTGTAATTTAAATGATTACAAGTGTTATATTGTAGCATTTTACATTGATGTGGCTAATGTAGTTATATATTGTCATTTGATAGTTATATTGTAATTTTGGGGATTAACTTAGAATTACCCTTTTAGATGGTGATTAATGGTTAAATGAGTTTAGGAGTATTGACCAAAGTATAGATTAATATTGCTGAATTAATTTGTAGTTAATGATTAAATCATAATGCCAGATTGTTCAACTGATTCGTAATTGAGGTTATTTCGACTGAAATTAATGCTTGATTGTAATGTAGAATTGTCGATTGATTTGAAGGTGATGTTATTTAGATTGAAAGTAACGACTATGGTGTAAAGTAGAATGTCCTATTGGATTATATTAATTGTTAATCAGTTGGTAAGTTAAATACTAAATTATAATTTAGACTTGCTAAATTTTGATGGATATTCAATGTTAAAATCAATTTGTAACTGTTGACTAGTTTAGACTTGATGAATGGGTTGGGTGGTTGACGAAGCTGTGACTCCCCTGGTAGTCTTCCTCTTGTGTCTCGTCGACCTTTTGTGTGGGGTGTGGGTATAGTCTCCCTATCAGTATTCGACTCCTAGCGTGTCATAGTTTGCTAGAGTCCTTGGTTAAGATAGGATGTGTTGCACCAAGGTTATTGACATGTCTATCACCGGGGAATGACATGATTCCTGATGAGGGGATCATGGTGTGCACTATTTGGATAGGAGCGAATGATAACTTGGTCGGAGTCGGTGCCTTTCGTGTGAGTGTTGTAAGTTTGTTTTTGTGCATGGGTTGAATGCCTTCATGCATTTGGTTCGCGCGCCTTGAGGTTCTAGTATTTGTTCGTCAAGGTCATTGTGTCAGGAGGGGGATGTTGTCCCTTGTCTTGTAGGTGGGCTCCTGTCATGTCGAGCAGGTAGTCGTTTCTCCTTGTCTTACCGCATGTTTCGTCTGTTTCTCTTGTGCTAGTGCGTTAAGTCATAGTTGCCTATTGCCTGGACTGCATGCTTACGTTTGTCGTCAATGTTGAGGTAAAATGTTGTTGTCGTCACCTTCTTGACCTAAAAAAGAAAAATAAAAAAAATTGCACTTTTTCTTCGTTTGTAGTTGTAACGAAGGGGCCGTTACATATGGTATCAGAGCAGGTTCAACCCTGTGACTGTGGATCGCCTTGCTTTCCACTATAGTAAACCTTTGAGTATCAACCTAGCGTTGCTTAAAACTTTAACGAGTTCATCCCGTGATCTCGTTTAGAAGACCCTCAGAGTTTCGCAATGTGGTGCTATGGAAGGAAGTTTGACACCGGCAGAGGTTTCCACACCCTCGGAGTCGAACCCCCAAGGCGAGGGGCAAGTCCTTGGGCTGGATTCGCTAGCTGTAAGGGATGACGATGGTCTCACAAGGCTCTTCCAGGTAATGTGAAAGGGCCTTGATTCACCATCGGTACTGAGAGGAGGCCAGGGCACCTATACCCCTGAGGGTCCACAACCCGCCCTAGCTAGTATCGTTAGCATCCATTGAGAACTTGAGAGAGTCGAGTTCTCAAGTCCATGAGTGTGGCGGAAGGTTGTGTCATTGAGGCACGGTTTTAGGGCAAGGTGTTGTGCTTCACGCTTCACGATTACGACCTCCAGCCTGAAGGTTTGTAGGGTGGTATTTCAACTGAAGGGGAGCGCTCTTCTATGGCGGAAGACACTCCTGCGACATTTGAACATGGCCATCGATGAAGTGTCATGGGAATTGTTTGCGGAATGGTTCCAGGAGAGGTATCTTCTGAGGAATTCGTTGAGCGTCAGCTCCACGAGTTCGATGCCTTGCGACAAGGCAACTGCATGGGGCTCGAGTACAAGGCTCGTTTTGGAGCTGCTTTGGTATGCTCCACACCCAAATTACCGAGAAAATTATGGTCAACAATTTTGTGTTGGCCTTAGTGTTAGAATTCAACTTCTACTTCAGTTACCAGGATTACTAGACCGAAGAAAGTATGTTGGAATGTGGGGAGCCACATTTCCAGTGTGACGACCCAGTGAAGATCATAATATTCATTAATAAAGATGATAATCTTCATTAATCTTGTAACAAGAAGGGAGTAAGAAATTTAATTGATTCATAAAAATCTATTGGGATAAAAATTAAAGAAGGGGAAATAATTGTTTTATTATATTATTATAATTTAAAAATTATTAATTAAAAAGGGAAAAGGGAAAAGTAAGTTTCTACACCTGCCAAATTGAGTTCTAAATGAAAAGGGGAAAGAGGGAAATCTAAAATAATTATGAAACTAGGAAAAGAGGAAACATAAAAAGAAAATGGAAACACAAGGGAAAAACAAGATTCTCTAGAGTCCTTGGTCCAGATAGGATGTGTTGCGCCAAGGTTATTGATGCGTCTATCACCGGGGAATGACATGATTCCTGATGAGGGGACCATGGCATGCGCTATTTGGATAGCAACGAATGATAACTTGGCCGTAGTCGGTGCCTTTCGTGTGAGTGTTGTCGAGTGTTTTAAGTTTATTTTTGCGCATGGGTTGAACACCTTCATGTGTTTGGTTCGCGCGCCTTGAGGTTCTAGTATTTGTTCATTAAGGTCATTGGGTCGGGAGGGGATGTTGTCCCTTAGCTTGTAGGTGGGGTCCTGTTGTGTCAGGCGGGTAGCCATTTCTCCTTGTCTTAACGCATGTTTCACCCATTTCTATTGTGCTAGTGAGTTGAGTCATAGTTTCCTGTTGCCTGGACTGCATTCTTACGTTTGTTGTGAGTGGTGAGGTAAATTGTTTTCATCGTCGCCTTCTTGAACTTAAAAAAAAAATAAAAAAATGCACTTCTACTTCGCTTGTAGTCGTAATGAAGGGGGCGTTACATATGGCATCAGAACGGGTTCAACCCTGCGACTATGGATCGCCTTGCTTTCCACTACAGTAAACCTTTGAGTATCAACCTAGCACTGCTTAAAACTTTAACGAGTTCATTTGGTGATCTCGTTTAGAGGACCCTTAGAGGTTCACAACGTGGTGTTGTGGAAGGAAGTGTGACACCTGCATAGGTTTCTGCACCCTCGGAGTCGAACCCCCAAGGCGAGGGGAAAGTCCTTGGGCTGGATTCGCTAGTTGTAAGGGATGATGATGGTCTGACAAGGCTCTTCCAGGTAATGTGAAAGGGCCTTGACTCACCATCGGTACTAAGAGGATGTCAGGGCACCTGTACCCCTGAGGGTCCACAACGTGCCCTAGCTAGTACTGTTAGCATCCACCGAGAACTCGAGAGGGTTGAGTTCTTGAGTCCACGAGTGTGGCGGACGGCTGTGTCATCGAGGCATAGTTTTAGGGCAAGGTGTTGTGCTTCACACTTCACGATTACAACCTCCAGCCTGAAGGTCTGTAGGGTGGTCTTTCAAATGAACGAGAGTGCTCTTCTATGGTGGAAGACACTACTGCGACATTTGAACCTGACCATCGACGAAGTGTCATGGGAACTGTTCGAGGAACGGTTCCAGGAGAGGTATCTTCTGGAATTCGTTGAGCGTCAGCTCCACGAGTTCGATGCCTTGCGACAAGGCAACCACACGGGGCCCGAGTACGAGGTCCATTTTGGAGCTGCTTCGGTATGCTCCACACCCAAATTACCGAGAAACTTACGGTCAACAAGTTTGTGTTGGCCTTAGTGTTAGAATTCAGCTTCTACTTTAGTTACCAGGATTACTGGACCGAAAAAAGTATGTTGGAATGTGGGGAGCCACATTTCCAGCGCGACGACCAAGTGAAGATGATAATATTCATTAATAAAGATGATAATCTTCATTAATCTTGTAACAAGAAGGGAGTAAGCAATTTAATTGATTCATAAAAATCTGTTGGGATAAAAAAAAAAAAAAGGGAAATAATTGTTTTATTATATTACTATAATTTAAAAATTATTAATTAAAAAGGGAAAAGGGAAAAGTTAATTTCTACACCTGCCAAATTGAGTTCTAAATGAAAAGGGGAAAGAGGGAAATCTAAAATAATTAGGAAACTAGGAAAAGAGGGAAACATAAAAGGAAAAGGAAAACACAAGGGAAAAAGAAGAAAGTCAAACTTAGTAAGGTATCTAGCATTTAAGAACTTTCTAAATTAACTCAACTAGTAAATTGGTATTGGGGAAAGTCATTAAAACTTGTAAGGGAATATGGGGACACCTAGGAGCGATTCTAGGATTGAATTTAGGTGGGTGAGGGAAATAGGGGTAATTAATTAATTAAAGAAATTAATTTATGGAGGAATGAAGGGGATGGGTGACACTTGTACGCGAAGGACTTTTAGGAATTAATTTATTAAACATGAATTTAAATGAGATTTTGGGAAGGTAAAAGACTTCGAAAATTTATATAAAGGAGGGAGGAGGAGGAAGAGAGATCTCTTTTGTTTGGAATAACGTTAGACTGCAAAAATCTATACTTGACTGACTTAATTTGTGGGGATTGGGATACCCAACTCGGTGAGGAGTGGTAGCTTGGCCTTGCGAGGCAAGCTGGGAGATAGTTGATTCTCTGGTTAGTGTGCGTGGCCCCTTTATGGCTTGGGGGGATAAGGGGGAAGAAGAGTACCCCTAGCATTGGTTGGGAGGTACTGGTGAAGACTCGTCGGTCGGCAAGCGAGAGTTGCACAGAGCGTGTGAGACATCAACTCAGAGCAGGCGATCAGGAAACAATACGCTTTCTTTATTTTTTCATGGTAGATTGTAGTAGGATTTATGCTTTGGATCTGCAGGTTTCATTGGGTAAGTAAATTGATTGTCTTAGCGTTCTAGTTGATAACTAAATTTTTCCATGGCCTATAGATCGATGATTGATTGACTCCCATGGCCTTCGATTCCCAACATGTCTTGACCGCCCTGTGGTGTATTTATTTGTGAAGATTGTGGTTGTTTTTTCCTTTCATCCCTAGCTCATCAGCCCTCATCTGAGCCTTCGTCCAGGAGCTTGATCTATGTTCATCGCTTTGACGTTAATAGACCTATGGATCTCAATGCCCTATTTTTCTGTGCATGGATGATGAGCGAAGGACGTTCCTATTAGTCGTCTACCTCCGTTATTGTCCTTGGATGATTGTTTGACTTGCGCCATCTAGCAACAACCTCTACGTACAGATTATCTTGCATCCTTGTTGGTTTTTTCTGTGCCTTGACTGATAGAATCCCTGCGATCATTTCAATGAATTTTCCCATTGGATCCTTGCGTTTCTCTTACTGTTGTCTACGTTGTATTGGTATTCTGTCAATGGAAAAACGAATTGATTTCATGTCTGTATTTTTGTATTGGTATCCTAGAATCGAAAAATGTTTTTATTTGTTATTCCTGTTTGTGTTGTATTGGTATTCTGGCAATGGAAAAACGACATGATTTCATGTCTGCATTTTTGTATTGGTATCTTGGAATGGAACAAAAACGTTTTTATTTGTTAATCATGTATACGTTGTATTGGTATTCTAGCAATGGAAACATAATTTGATTCCATGTCTGCATTTTTATAATTGGTATCCTGGAAATGAAAAAATGTTTCTGTGTTATTCATGTCTGCATTGTATTGGTATCCTGGCAATGGAAAAACAAAATCATTTCCCTGTCTGCGTTTTTATAATTGGTATCCTGGTAAGGGAAGGGCGTTTGGTCATTCCTATATGCGTTTTCATTTGGCATCTGGGCAATGAAAAAGGGAAACCACGATTTTTCCATTTAAAACATGCTTGAGATTGCCATTGAAGTGCCCACGTTTTTGATTTAAAAGTTGATAGAGATTGTTGTTGAATGCCCATGTTTTTTCTTTTAAAAGTTGACAGAGATTGTTGTTGAAATGCCCATGTTTTTTATTTTAAAAGTTGATAGATATTGATGTTGAAATACCCACATTTTTGCCCTTAAATCGATTGAATGAGTTGCTGATAAAATAACGACAAATTTGTTTTAAATTGATTTCCTGAGCTTGCTATAAATGCCCACGATTTTGGCTATTAAATCTATTGCCTGAGCTTGCTGTAAATGCCCACTATTTATGCCAATTAAATGTGACTGAGTTTGCTGTAAATAACCACAGATTTGCTCAGAAAAGGATTGACTGAGTTCGCTGTTGAAGGTACACGATTTTTCTATTTAGAATGTTGACTGCGTTGATTGTCGAATGACCACGAGTTGATCCTTATGCAATTGTTTTGTCTTCTTATTCTCCTTCAATTTGAGTGTACCCAACATTCTCACTGCCAAACATTAATTGCTACAACCATGTTATTGGTCAGATTAATTGCTATGTAACTGCCATGTTATTTGCCAGGGTAATTGCTACAACAATGTCAAAGGACATCAATTTCCTTCTTAATATTAATTTCCACGATGATTTCAATTGCTACAGTGATGTTAACAGTCAATAGTTCCCTTCTTAATGTTACAGACAACTAGTTATTTTTGGTACGACTATATTAGATAGATGGCATGTGTAATTTAAATGATTACAAGTGTTATATTGTAGCATTTTACATTGATGTGGCTAATGTAGTTATATATTGTCATTTGATAGTTAGATTGTAATTTCGGGGATTAACTTAGAATTACCCTTTTAGATGGTGATTAATGGTTAAATAAGTTTAGGAGTATTGACCAAAGTATAGATTAATCTTGCTAAATTAATTTGTAGTTAATGATTAAATCATAATGCAACATTGCTGAACTGATTCGTAATTGAGGTTATTTCGATTGAAATTAATGCTTGATTATAATGTAGAATTGTCGATTGATTCGAAGGTGATGTTATTTAGATTGAAAGTAAGAACTATGGTGTAAAGTAGAATGGCCGATTGGATTGTATTAATTGTTAATCAGTTTGTAAGTTAAATACTAAATTATAATTTAGACTTGCTAAATTTCGATGGATATTCAATGTCAAAATCAATTTATAATTGTTGACTAGTTTAGACTTGATGAATGGGTTGGGTGGTTGATGAAGCCATGAATCCCCTGGTAGTCATCCTCTTGTGTCTCGTCGACCTTTTTTTTGGGGTGTGGGTATAGTCTCCTTGTCAGTATTCGGCTCCTGGCACATCAGAGTTTTCTAGAGTCCTTGGTCCAGATAGGATGTGTTGCGCCAAGGTTATTGACGCATCTATCACTGGGGAATGACACGATTCCTGATGAGGGGATCATGGTGTGCGCTATTTGGATAGCAACGAATGATAACTTGGCCGGAGCCGGTGCCCCGTGTGAGTGTTGTCAAGCATTGTAAGTTTATTTTTACGCACAGGTTGAACACCTTCATGCGTTTGGTTTGCGCGCCTTCAGGTTATAGTATTTGTTCATCAAGGTTGTTGGGTCGGGAGGGGGATGTTGTCTCTTGGATTGTAGGCGGGGTCCTGTTGTGTCAAGAGGGTAGTCATTTATCCTTGTCTTAATGCATGTTTCACCTGTTTCTCCTATGCTAGTGCGTTGAGTCATAGTTTCCTGTTGTCTGGACTACATGCTTACGTTTCTCGTCAGTGGTGAGGTAAATTGTTTTCTTTGTTGCCTTCTTGACCTTAAAAAAAAAAAAAATGCACTTATGCTTCGCTTGTAGTCGTAACGAAGGGGCCATTACATATGACATCAGAGCAGGTTCAACCCTGCGACTATGGATCGCCTTAATTTCCACTGTAGTAAACCTTTGAGTATCAACCTAGCGCTGCTTAAAACTTTAACGAGTTCATCTGGTGATCTCATTTAGAGGACCCTCAGAGGTTCACAACGTGGTACTGTGGAAGGAAGTGTGATGCCTGTAGAGGTTTCCGCACCCTCAGAGTCGAACCCCCAAGGCGAGGGGAAAGTCCTTGGGCTGGATTCACTATCTGTAAGGGATGACGATGGTCTAACAAGGCTCTTCCAGGTAACGTGAAAGGGCCTTGATTCACCATCGGTACTGAGAGGAGGCCAAGGCACCTGTACCCATGAGGGTCCACAACGTGACCTATCTAGTACTGTTAGCATCCACCGAGAACTCGAGAGATTTGAGTTCTCGATTCCACAAGTGTGGCGGATGACTGTGTCATCGAGGCATAGCTTTAGGGCAAGGTGTTGTGCTTCACACTTCACGATTACAACCTCAAGCCTGAAGGTCTGTAGGGTGGTATTTCAACTGAAGGGGAGCGCTCTTCTATGACAGAAGACACTCCTGCAACATTTGAACTTGGCCATCGACGAAGTGTCATGGAAACTGTTGGAGGAACAGTTCTAGGAGAGGTATCTTCTGAGGCATTCATTGAGCGTCAACTCCACGAGTTCGATGCCTTGCGACAAGGCAACCGCATGGGGCCCAAGTATGAGGCCCATTTTGGAGCTGCTTCAGTATGCTCCACACCCAAATTACCAAGAAACTTACAGTCAACAAGTTTGTGTTGGCCTTAGTTTTAGAATTTAGCCTCTACTTCAGTTACTAGGATTACTGGACCGAAGAAATTATGTTGGAATGTGGGGAGCCACATTTCTAGCGTGACGACCCAGTGAATATGATAATCTTCATTAATCTTGTAACAAGAAGGGAGTAAGCAATTTAATTGATTCATAAAAATCTATTGGGATAAAAATTAAAAAAGGGGAAATAATTGTTTTCTTATATTATTATAATTTAAAAATTATTAATTAAAAAGGGAAAAGGGAAAAGTTAATTTCTACACCTGCCAAATTGAGTTCTAAATGAAAAGGGGAAAGAGGGAAATCTAAAATAATTAGGAAACTAGGAAAAGAGGGAAACATAAAAAGAAAAGGGAAACGCAAGGGACAAAGAAGAAAGTCAAACTTAGTAAGGTATCTAGCATTTATAAAATTTATAAATTAACTCAACTAGTAAATTGGTGTTGGGGAAAATCATTAAAACTTGTAAGGGAATATGGGGACACCTAGAAGTGATTCTAGGATTGAATTTAGGTGGGTGAGGGAAATAGGGGTAATTAATTAGTTAAATAAATTAATTTATGGAGGAATGAAAGGGATGGGTGACACTTGTACGGGGAGGATTTTTAGGAATTAATTTATTAAACATTAATTTAAATGGGATTTTGGGAAGATAAAGGACTTCAAAAATCTATATAAAGGAGGGAGGAGGAGGAAGAGAGATCTCTTCTATTTGGTGTAACGTTACACTGCAAAAATCTATACTTGACTGACTTAGCTTGTGGGAATTGGGATACCCAGCTCGATGAGGAGTGGTAGCTCGACCTTGTGAGGCGAGTTGGGAGATAGCTGATTCTATGGTTAGTGTGCATAGCCCCTTTGCGGCTCGGGGGGCTAAGGGGGAAGAAGAGTACCCCTAGCATTGGCTAGGAGGTAAGTAAATTGATTGTCTTAGCATTCTAGTTGATGACTGAATTTTTCCATGGCCTATAGCTCGATGATTGATTGACTCCCATGGCCTTCGATTCCCGACATGTCTTGACCGCCCTGTGTTGTATTGATTTGTGAAGTTTGTGGTTGTTTTTTCCTTTCATCCCTAGCTCATCAGTCCCCTCCTGAGCAGTCAGCTAGGAGCTTGATCTAGGGTCGTCGCTTCGGTGTTAATAGACCTATGGATCTGAACGCCCTTCTTTTCTATGCGTGGATGATGAGCGAAGGACGTTCCTGTCAGCCGTCTACCTTCACTATTGTCCTTGGCTGATTGTTTTACTTGCGCCATCTAGCAACGACCTCTGCATACAGATTATCTTGCATCCTTGTTGTTTTTTTTTGCGCCTTGACTGATAGAATCCCTGTGATCATTTCAATGACTTTTCCCATTGGATCCTTGTGTTTCTCTTACTGTTGGCTGCGTTGTATTGGTATTCTGGAAATGGAAAAATGAATTGATTTCATGTTTGCATTTTTGTATTGGTATCCTGAAATGGAAAAAACATTTTTATTTGTTATTCCTGTCTGCATTGTATTTGTATTCTGGCAATGGAAAAACGAATTGATTTCATGTCTGCATTTTTGTATTGGTATCCTGGAATGGAAAAACGTTTTTATTTGTTAATCCTGTCTGCGTTGTATTGGTATTTTGGCAATGGAAAAATGATTTGATTCCATGTCTGCATTTTTATAATTGGTATCTCGGAAATGAAAAAACATGTCCGTGTTATTCATGTATGCGTTGTATTGGTATCCTGGCAATGGAAAAATGGAATCATTTCCCTATCTGTGTTTTTATAATTGGTATCCTGGTAAGGGAAGGGCGTTTGGTCATTCCTATATGTGTTTGCATTTGGCATCCGGTCAATGAAAAAGGGAAACCACGATTTTTCCATTTAAAACGTGCCTAAGACTGTCGTTGAAGTGCCCGCGTTTTTTCTTTAAAAGTTGACAGAGATTGCCGTTGAAATGGCCACATTTTTTTTCTTTTAAAAGTTGACAGAGATAGTTGTTGAATGCCCACATTTTTTTATTTAAAACGTTGACAGATATTGCTGTTGAAATGCCCACGTTTTTTATTTTAAAAGTTGACAGATAATGTTGTTGAAATACCCATGTTTTTTCCCTTAAATCGATTGACTGAGTTGCTCATAAAACACCCACGAATTTGTTTTAAATCGATTGCCTAAGCTTGCTGTAAATGCCCATGATTTTGGCTATTAAATCGATTGCCTGATTGTGTTGTAAATGTCCATGATTTATGCTAATTAAATGTGACTGAGTTTGTTGTAAATAACCTCATATTTGCCCAAAAAATGATTGACTGAGTTCGTTGTAGAAGGGACATGATTTTTCTATTTAGAATGTTGACTGCGTTGATTGTCGAATGACCACGAGTTGATCCTTCTACAGTTGTTTTTTCTTCTTATTCTCCTTCAATTTGAGTGTACCCAACATTCTCACTAACAAACATTAATTGCTACAACCATGTTATTGGTCAGATTAATTGCTATATAACTGCCATGTTATTTGTCAGGCTAATTGCTACAACAATGTCAAAGGACATTAGTTTCCTTCTTAATATTAATTTCCACAACGATGTCAATTGCTACAATGATGTTAACAGTCAATAGTTACCTTCTTAATGTTACATACAACTAGTTATTTTTGGTACGATTATATTAGACAGACGACATGTGTAATTTAAATGATTACAAGTGTTATATTGTAGCATTTTACATTGATGTGGCTAATGTAGTTATATATTGTCATTTGATAGTTATATTGTAATTTTGGGGATTAACTTAGAATTACCCTTTTAGATGGTGATTAATGGTTAAATGAGTTTAGGAGTATTGACCAAAGTATAGATTAATCTTGCTAAATTAATTTGTAGTTAATGATTAAATTATATTGCAACATTTCCGCATTGATTCGTAATTGAGGTTATTTCGATTGAAATTAATGCTTGATTGTAATGTAGAATTGTCGATTGATTCGAAGGTGATGTTATTTAGATTGAAAGTAACGACTATGGTGTAAATTAGAATGGACGATTGGATTGTATTAATTGTTAATCAGTTGGTAAGTTAAATACTAAATTATAATTTAGACTTGCTAAATTTTGATGGATATTCAATGTCAAAATCAATTTTTAATTGTTGACTATTTTAGAATTGAGGAATGGGTTGGGTGGTTGACGAAGCCGTGACTCCCTTGGTAGTCATCCTTTTGTGTCTTGTCAACCTTTTTTGTGGGGTGTGGGTATATTCTCCTTGTTAGTATTTGGCTCCTAGTGCGTCGAAGTTTTCTAGAGTCCTTGGTCCAGATAGGATGTGTTGCGCCAAGGTTATTGATGGGTCTATCACCAGGGAACAACATGATTCCAGATAAGAGGATCATGGCGCATGCTATTTGGATAGCAACGAATGATAACTTGGTCGGAGTCGGTGCCTTCCGTGTGAGTGTTGTCAAGCATTGTAAGTTTTTTTTTGCGCATGGGTTGAACGCCTTCATGCATATGGTTCGTG
This sequence comes from Picea engelmannii, assembly GCA_009831015.1. NCBI lineage: Eukaryota > Viridiplantae > Streptophyta > Pinopsida > Pinales > Pinaceae > Picea > Picea engelmannii. Next base: position 253,897 of record ML806005.1, on the reverse strand, counting down.
CACCTTGAGGTTCTAGTATTTGTTTGTCAAGGTCATTGTGTCGAGAGGGGGATGTTGTCCCTTGGCTTGTAAGCAGGGTCCTGTTGTGTCGGGCAGGTAGTCATTTCTCCTTGTCTTAACGCATGTTTCGTCCGTTTCTCCTGTGCTAGTGGATTGAGTCATAGTTTCATGTTGCCTGGACTGCATGCTTATGTTTCTCATCAGTGGTGAGGTAAACTATTGTCGTCGTACCCTTCTTGACCTAAAAAAATAAAAAAATAAATAAAATTGTAATTCTACTTCACTTGTAGTCGTAACGAAGGGGTCGTTACATATGGTATCAGAGCGGGTTCAACCCTGCGACTATGGATCACCTTTCTTTCCAATGCAGTAAACCTTTGAGTATCAACCTAACGTTGCTTAAAACTTTAACCAGTTCATCTAGTGATATCGTTAGAGGACCCTCAGAGGTTTGCAACGTGGTGCCGTGGAAGGAAGTATGATGCGTGTAGAGGTTTCCACACCCTTAGAGTCGAACCCCCAAGGTGAGGGGAAAGTCCTTGGGCTGGATTCGCTAGTTGTAAGGGATGACGATGGTTTGACAAGGCTCTTCTAGGTAATGTGAAAGGGCCTTGATTCACCATCGGTACTGAGAGGAGGAGGATGTCCCTAAGACTTCTTTTAAGACGAGGTTTGGACATTACGAGTTTACTGTTTTATCGTTTGCACTAACAAACACCCCATGGGTATTTATGAGTTGGATAAACAGGGTGTTCCACGAGTACTTGGATAAGTTCGTTCAAGTAGTCATGGATGATATTTGATTTACTTTTGGACGACGGAGGAGCATGATGAACGCTTGCACGTGGTACTACAGTGTCTGGAAGAGCACAAATTGTTTGGGAATTTTTCCAAATGCTCGTTTTATCAATCGAATATCCACTACTTAGGGCATGTCATCTTCGGCGAAGGTATCACCGTGGATCCAACAAAGGTCAAGGCTATTATGGAATGGCTTGTGCCGACGAATGTCCCATAAGTGTGTAGCTTCATGTGTTTAGCAGGATACTATCGATGGTTCATTGAGGGATTCTCAAATATAGAAAACCCGATTACCGAGTTACAAAAGAAGAGAAATAAGTTTGTTTGGACCGAGAAATGCGCGGAGGCATTTCTGAGGCTCAAGGAGATGTTGACAACAACACCAATACTAAATGTCCCTGACATGGATGTAGAATTATTGGTATGCACTGATGCATCCAAGTAAGGCTTAGGTGGAGTCTTGATGCAAGACAGTCGAGTGATCGCTTACATCTCCAGGAAACTGAGAAGGCATGAGGAGAACTACGCGACGCATGATTTGGAGTTGTTAGCCATCGTTTATGCCTTGAAGGTTTGGAGACCCTACCTTATTGGATGAAAATTTGAACTAAAGACATACCACTATGGACTACAACACCTCTTTACACAAAGCGACCTGAACACGCGACAACGACATTGGTTGGAATTTCTTAGCGAGTACGACTTCGATATCACTTACATAAAAGGAACAATGAACCGAGTGGTAGATGCATTGAGTTAGAGACCACACATATTTTCAGTGATGCCTCTTCAAATGAATCTACATGAAAATATTCTAACTTTACAGCATGACGATGACTGGTACAAAGAGGTCGAGGGATTTATTGGACAAAACACAATGATGGTACCAAAATTTGAAGGATTTACGTTTGATGATGATGGATTATTGAGGTTTAAAAATTGGATTTATGTACCGCCGAACAAAGATTTGAAGATGTTGATCCTAAGAGAGAATCATAGAGCCATATACATGGCTCACCTGGGAGTCACGAAGATGAGGGCAGACCTTAAACCCTTATTCTTCTGGAAGGGAATGAAGGAAAACATAGTCAACTATGTGGCCAGATGTCTAGAATGTTAGCAAGTAAAGGCTGAACATAGACACCCAACATGATTACTACAACCACACGCTATTTCAGAATTGAAATGGGAGGTTATTTCGATGGATTTTATTGTTGGATTGCCATTGACAACAAGGAGACATGACTCGATTTTCGTAGTAGTAGACACTCTGACGAAGAGTGCTCACTTTATTCCTATGTGTATGACGTATCAGGAACCTGACATAGCTAGAGTTTTCATCAGTGAAATTGTGAGGCTGCATGGCGTGCCTAAGAGGATTATATCTGATCGAGGATTGATGTTTACTAGACGATTTTGGACAAGTTTCCAAGAGGCCTTGGGAACCTAACTTAACTTCAGTACTGCATATCACCCGGAGACTGACGGGAAGACCGAACGAACGAACAAGACCTTGGAGGACATGTTGCGCTTGTATGTGATGGACCAACAAAAGTGTTGGGAAGAATTCTTGCCACTGGTGGAGTTCGCTTTTAACAACAGTTACCAAAGCACCATTAAGATGGCGCCTTTCGAGTTTATTTACGGGGGACCGTGTCAGATGCCTTTGAGTTGGGATCGGCTTGAGGATAGGGTCCTGGTGGGACCAGAAGAGATCAAAGAAATGGAAGATCAAATGAAAACAATAAGACAAAGGATTAAAGAAGCCCAGGATCAACATAAGAGTTATGTCGATGCGCACTGTGTCGACTGTAGTTACGAGGTTGGCGATCGAGTCTTCTTGCGGTTTAAACCGCATAAGAGTTCTATCAAGTTTGGAAAGTGAGCTAAACTCTCTCCTATGTTCATGGGACCTTTCGGGATCATGGAAAGAAAGGGGCCCGTGGCCTATTGACTAGCCTTGATTGATTCCTTGAGGTGTATGCACGATGTTTTTTACGTATTTGTTTTGAGACATTATATTATTGATCCTACACATGTTATTGACATGAGTTCCTTGCAGTTATTGGACAAGGGGGCGGTCATGGTTGAGTCGACCCGCATCTTGGATCATCGCATTCCACAACTACAGTGTCGAACAGTAGATCAGGTCAAGGTCCAGTGGGACGGTATACTCCGCACTCGACGACCTGGGAGGACACATATGATATGCACCAATAGTTTCCATTTTTGTTTGATAGATAGACTTATGATACTGTTATACACATTATTTTTAGCACTTATACTGTGAAACTTCGAGACGAAGTTTAGACCAAGAGAGGGTGTATGTAACATCCCTCTCTTGCACACTGAGCGAACTTATTCTTTGAGGACACTTGCTCGCAAGTGATTCAGATTATTATGCTATTAAAACATTGATTTTGATTATGAGGCGTTATGGGTTGATGTCATGTTGTTTTGCTGCATTGACATAGCCAGGTGATATTGACTCGGTTTTACTGAGTGTGCAGGATTTTGGACCTCAAGGATGCAGAGGCATCGATGGAACCCCTTGGACTCTAGATTGAGTTGGGGAGTGAAACATTGGGGTATGATTTTTTTATATGTGATATTAGTGCATCTAATTAGACAATATGATTATGAATATATTCTGACATGATTAGTTGATGATGCAGGCTGACGATAGCTTGCCGACCAAACTCACATGTGGAGTAGAGGGGTCAAGCACGACTACTAGAGATGTTGAGGGAGAGGTGTGGACAACAACCTTGACACAGTCTACTATCAATCCCGCCATGGCTCGAACTGTAGGTTAACATTTACCTAGTTCGAGAGGACCCACGATGTCGTGAGGGAAGACTGCGACAGTCACTCACGATGATTCTAACGGGCACGCAATAAGGCAAGGGCCTTATTCCTTAGAGGACCTTAGGCTCCCACAAGTTCACCTGGCAGACTATTGAGTCCAGGGGTTTTTGATGTCTACCAAGTCAGTCAAGAGGTGAGTGGCACCCTTGGAGCATGTGGTGCATCCTGAAGGGCATGTCACGCAAGAAAAATGGAAAGAGGCAAGTGGCACCCTTGGAGCACGTAGTGCATCCTGAAGGGCACATCGTGCAAGGGAAACAAATGAGGTGAGTGACACCCTTGGAGCACCTAGTGCGTCCTGAAGGGCACGCCGCATTGTTAATGATAAATGAATGAACCTAGATGGCCTTAGGACAAATAATGTGATAAGATTTTTTTTTAAAACAATTTCCCTAATAAAATGTTGCCCAACACGAAAATTACAGTCTAGGTCTAAATTATATTGGTGGCATAATTTTTCTATCCTTTTAATATATATATATATATATATATATATATATATATATATATATATATATATATTAATCTTCATTAATCTTGTGACATTTGTATGGGGAGGATTTTTAGGAATTAATTTATTAAACATTAATTTAAATGGGATTTTGGGAAGGTAAAGGAATTCAAAAATCTATATAAAGGAGGGAGGAGGAGGAACATAGATCTCTTCTGTTTGGCGTAAGGTTATGTTGCGGAAATCTATACTTGATTGAATTAGCTTGTGGGAGTTGGGATACCCAGCTCGGTGAGAAGTGGTAGTTCGGCCTTGCGAGGTGAGCTAGGAGCTAGTTGATTCTCTAGTTAGTGTGCATGGCCCCTTTATGGCTCGGGGGGCTAAGGGGGAAGAAGAGTACCCCTAGCATTGGATGGGAGGTACTGGTGAAGTCTCGTCAGTCGACAAGCAGGAGTTTCACGGAGCGCATGAGACATCAACTCAGAGTGGGAAATCAGGAAACGATACACTTTCTTTATTTTTGCATGGTAGATTGTAGTAGGACTTATGCTTTGGATGTGCAGGTTTAATTGGGTAAGTAAATTGATTGTCTTAGCATTCTAGTTGATGACTTAATTTTTCCATGGCCTATAGCTCGATGATTGATTGACTCCCATGGCCTTCGATTCCCAGCATGTCTTGACCGCCCTGTGGTGTATTGATTTGTGAAGATTGTGGTTGTTTTTTCCTTTCGTCCCTAGCTCATCAGTCCTCGCCTGAGAAGTTGGCCAGGATCCTGATCTACGATTGTTGCTTCGGCGTTAATAGACCTATGGATCTCAACACCCTGCTTTTTTGTGGATGATGAGTGAAAGACATTCCTATCAGCCATCTACCTCCTTTATTGTCCTTGTGTAACACACCCACTATCATAATTT
>ML806005.1:218190-246917 GCA_009831015.1 Picea engelmannii | reverse complement strand
CAATTAATTCAAACTATCATTTACATTCATTGACCCCTTCCTGCAGGTCCATTTACAACACATATTCATACTTATGAGTTTTTGCCATAGTCCTTGGCCAGTTCAGTTATATTTACAATCTGGGGGAAACAGGGTGTTACACCTTGGATGATTGTTTGACTTGCGTCATATAACAACGACCTCTTCATACGGATTATCTTGTGTCCTTATTGATTTTTTCTGCGCCTTAACTGATAGAATCCCTGTGATCATTTCAATGAAATTTCCCATTGGATCCTTCCGTTTCTCTTATTGTTGTCTACGTTGTATTGGTATTCTGGCAATGGAAAAATGAATTGATTTCATGTCTGCATTTTTGTATCTTGGAATGGAAAACATTTTTATTTGTTATTCATGTCTGTGTTGTATTGGTATTCTGGCAATGAAAAGACGAATTGATTTCATGTCTGCATTTGTGTATTGGTATCCTGGAATGGAAAAACTTTTTGATTTGTTATGCTTGTCTGCATTGTATTGGTATTCTTGCAATGGAAAAATGATTTGATTCCCTATCTACATTTTTATAATTGGTATCCTGGAAATGGAAAAACATTTTTGTGTTATTCATGTTTGCATTGTATTGGTATCCTGGCAATGGAAAAATGAAATCATTTCCCTGTCTGTGTTTTTATAATTGGTATCCTGGTAAGGGGAGGGTGTTTGGTCATTCCTATATGCATTTTCATTTGCATTCGGGAAATGAAAAAATGAAACCATGATTTTTCCATTTAAAACGTGCCTAAGATTGTTGTTGAAGTGCCCACATTTTTTCTTTAAAAGTTGACAGAGATTGCCTTTGAAATGCCCATGCTTTTTTGCTTTTAAAAGTTGATAGAGATTGTTGTTGAATGCCCACATTTTTTCTTTTTAAAGTTGACAAAGATTGTTGTTGAAATGCCCACTTTTTTTCTTTTAAAAGTTGACAAAGATTGTTGTTGAAATACCCACGTTTTTTCCCTTAAATCGATTGACTGATTTGTTGATAAAACGCCCATGAATTTGTTTTAAATGGATTGCTTGAGCTTGCTGTAAACGCCCATGATTTTGGCTATTAAATCGATTGCCTGAGATTGCTATAAATTCCCATGATTTTTGCCAATTAAATGTGACTGAGTTTGCTGTAAATAACCATGGATTTGCCCAAAAAAAGATTGGCTGAGTTCGTTGTTGAAGGGACACGATTTTTCTATTTAGAATGTTAACTGCGTTGATTGTCGAATGACCATGAGTTGATCCTTCTACAGTTGTTTTGTCTTCTTATTCTCCTTCAATTTGAGTGTACCCATCACTCTCACTGCCAAACATTAATTGCTACAACCATGTTATCAGTCAGATTAATTGCTATGTAATTGCCATGTTATTTGCTAGGATAATTGCTACAACAATGTCAAAGGACAACAATTTCATTCTTAATATTAATTTCCACAACGATGTCAATTGCTAAAATGATGTTAATAGTCAATAGTTCCCTTCTTAATGTTACAGACATCTAGTTATTTTTGGTACGGTTATATTAGATAGATGACATGTGTAATTTAAATGATTACAAGTGTTATATTGTAGCATTTTACATTGATGTGGCTAATGTAGTTATATATTGTCATTTGATAGTTAGATTGTAATTTAGGGGATTAACTTAGAATTACCCTTTTAGATGGTGATTAATGGTTAAATGAGTTTAGGAGTATTGACCAAAGTATAGATTAATCTTGATAAATTAATTTGTATTTAATGATTAAATCATAATGCAACATTGCCGAACTGATTCATAATTGAGGTTATTTCGATTGAAATTAATGCTTGATTGTAATGTAGAATTGTCGATTGATTCGAAGGTGATGTTATTTAGATTGAAAGTAACGGCTATGGTGTAAAGTAGAATGGGGGATTGGATTGTATTAATTGTTAATCAGTTTGTAAGTTAAAGACTAAATTATAATTTAGACTTGCTAAATTTCGATGAATATTCAATGTCAAAATCAATTTGTAATTGTTGACTAGTTTAGACTTGATGAATGGGTTGGGTGGTTGACGAAGCCGTGAATCCCTTGGTAATATTCCTCTTGTGTCTTGTCGACCTTTTGTGTGGGCTGTGGGTATAGTCTCCCTGTCAGTATTCGGATCCTAGCACATTAGATTTTTCTAGAGTCCTTGGTCAAGATAGGATGTGTTGTGTCAAGGTTATTGATGCGTCTATCACCAGGGAACGACATGATTCCTCATGAGGGGATCATGGCGTGCCCTATTTGGATAGCAACGAATGATAACTTGGTTGGAGTCGGTTCCTTCCGTGTGAGTGTTTTCGAGCGTTGTAAGTTTTGTTTTACGCACGGGTTGAACACCTTCATGCATTTGGTTTGCGCGCCTTGAGGTTCTAATCTTTGTTCGTCAAGGTCATTGTGCCAAGAGGGGGATGTTGTCCCTTAGCTTGTAGGAGGGGTCTTGTTGTGTCAGAAGAGTAGTCATTTCTCCTTGTCTTAATGCATGTTTCGCTCATTTCTCCTGTGCTAGTGCATTGATTCATAGTTACATGTTGCTTGGATTGCATGCTTACGTTCATCATCAATGGTGAGGAAAATTATTGTCATCGTCGCCTTCTTTCCCTAAAAAAAAAAATAAAAAAATAAAAATTTGCACTTCTACTTATCTTTTAGTCATAACGAAGGGGCCGTTACACCTTGATGTTTATTCTTCCCTAAAACTATAGAAGAGTATGTGCAAGGGATGCAAGTTATATCCAATCTTAGTGCTAAATGAAAAGGGAGAGGCAAAAGGTTTAGAAAACCTTCCTGTGGTATCATAGTTTGCAGACATATTTCCAAAGTAGTTACTAGGTTTACCTCCAGTAAGAGAATTTGAGTTTAAAATAGATCTAAAACTTGGAATGAAACCAAATGAAATAAATCTATACTGGATGTCGACACCGAAATTGTAGGAGTTGAAAATGCAATTGAAGAATTGTTGGACTTGGTACTTATTCGTACGAGCGTATCACCGTGGGGTGCGCCAGTTATTTTTGTTAGAAATAAGGATGGATCGTGGAGACTTTGTATTGACTATCATCAATTGAACAAAGCGACGATCAAGAATCAATATCCCTTTCCAATAATATACGATTTATTTGATCAAATGAAAGGAGAAACAATGTTTTCGAAGATTGACTTGAGATTAGGATATCATCAATTATGGATTAAGGAGGAATATATCCCTAAGACTGCATTTAAGATGATATTCATACACTATGAGTTTAATTTCTTACCTTTCATATTGACGAATGCCCCAGGGGTATTCATGAGTTTGATGAATGGGGTGTTTCACGAATACTTGGAAAAGTTTGTACAAGTATTTATCGATTACATATTGATTTATTCTTGAACGAGAGAAGAGAATGATGGGAACTTGAGTTTGGTTTTACAATGCTTAAGAGAAAACAAGTTGTACGGGAAACTGTCGAAGTGTTCCTTTTACCAGACACAGATTCATTACTTGGGACATATCCTATCTGGGGAAGGTATCATTGTGTATCCAGTGAAATAGAGGCGATTATGGAATGGCCATCATCCCTGAATGTATAAGAGGTATGTAGCTTTATGTGGTCAGTGAAAACTGGATCTTAGATGCCTTCTTCGACATGCAAGCCATATTTAGAATTTGTGCCTTCTTTTGTTCCTATTTTGGTTTCGTCTTCTTCAAATGATGACAATGAGGATGAAAATCCACCTCTACTTGTTCAAATTCCTCCATATGACTCTATTAAACATGAGCCTGCACCAACACTATCGCTTCCTAGATAGGTTGATTCAACACAATAATTAGCTAGTGCTCTTGTCGGTGATCCTTCCTATCAACATTGAACATGTTCAATTCTAGTGAGCCTCTTCTCTTTGGGCTCAATTTTTGGAAACTCATGATCCAAAGACATTTTCAAAATCTTCAGGTCATCCAGATTGGGATACAACAATGAATGAAGAGTATCACTCTTTAATGGTGAATGATACTTGGGATTTTTTACCTCCTCCAAAAGGAAGAAAACTTTTCAGATGTAAATGGGTCTACAAAACTAAGTATGCATCATATGGAAGTGTTGAAATGCATAAGGATCAATTAGTTTCCAAAGGATTCTCCCAAGTTAAACGCATTGATTATGATGAAAATTTTTCTCCTATAGCCAAAAGGAATTCCATCTGCCTTGTTTTATCCCTTGTAGCCTCACATAAATGGGAGGTCCATGAAATGTATGTCAAATCTTCCTTCTTGCATGGGGATTTGCAAGAATAAATATACATGGAACAACCTCTTGACTATGTCCATAATGACTTTGGCCTTGTTTTTGGCCTTAAGAAATCTCTTTATGGTCTTAAGCAAGCTCCTTGAGCTTGATATGCTAAAATGGATATATTTCTTCTTGATATCAACTTTTCTAGATGTCATTATGACCCTAATGTATATACCAAGAAAGTAGGAATCCATATCATAATCCTTGTTGTTTACATTGATGACCTTATCCCCACTAGTAGTGACCCAAAAATTTTAACCCATGTGAAATCCACCCTTAAAACAAAACTTCAAATGACAAATTTAAAAAAAAAAATGAGAGAGAAATAGCACAACAAGAAAGCATGCACATATAGCCAATATTTATCCTAGACACACTTACCTTGGAGAACCAACACCTCCATAGATATCTATTAACTTTGGCCAAACCAGCCAAGACAAGAAAACACTAGCCAATTGAGACTACTTAAGACTTATTACAATGGAGCATCTCAAGCCATTAAATAGGCTTCACCAATTACAACCTTAATTCCTTTACCAAAATTAGATTATAATTCAAAGACATGCATAGCCTATATATATTCATGAAAACAAATGCATGGAGTGGATATATACATGATAAGACATGCATGTCCTCAATAATATCCATGCAAAGACATGCATGGTGTCATATAGCCATGCAATGACATGAAAATACTCACATCAAATACTATGGCAAAATACCATGGTTTACCCAATATCATGGGCCTGTAAACCACTAAAGTTAAAACCAATAATTACCTAATCAACGAATCTATGAAAGAGTAAAGGTTAACCAAACATTCCCCCCTTTAAACTTGACGTTGGATAAATACATACCCCCCTCAAAGTTTATAAACTGAGTATATGGAATACAACATGCCCCCCTATCGCCTATGTCTATGTCTAGAATTTATATCGGTGAACCATAGAGCCAAAGGTACGCATGCCTAAATAGGTCTTATAGCCATATTCCCATTTACATGTGATAAAATCCAACTTCATAAAAATAATTACAATTGTATTCTTGAGCACGTGATTCTATGTAACATCAACCAAATTCATTGCAAGCATCCCTCCTACTCCAAATAAAATTACATAGAATGATTACTTATCTTACCATTGTATGCCCAAGCAAATAATGTAAGACGCATATACCAACTTCTTTACCAACATCCCTCCTTGATCCAAATATAGTGAAACAAAGAAATCATTCATTGAGTACTTATTACTTAATTCACTTCCTCCCATTCTCCATGTTAATCCACTATATGCCTGAGAAAATGATGCAAGAAGCATATACTAGATTCTTTATTGGCATCCCTCCCCGCTCCAAATACAGTGAGCCAAAGAACTATTCACCAATTACTTCATCTTCAATTCACTTTTGCATATACTCCACATTGATCCACTGTATGCCCGAGAAAATGATGCAAGAAGCATCTAACAACTACTTTACCAACATCCCTCCTTGATACAAATACAGTGAACCAAATAACTCATTCATCGAGTACTTCATATTCAATGTTCTTCTTCATGTGCTCCATTTCCATGTGTCATTCACCATGGTTCATAAATTAATGAACCATCACTTCAATTTATGTGTATATATTTTTTCCACGGGTCACTCACTTTACCAACAATTTCATAAGAATGGATCTCAACATCAAGCCACTCTTGTTGGATTGTTAAGGTCCACCTAGCTCTGATACCATGTTAAAAAAACTAAGAGATAAATAGAAAAACAAGAAAGCATGCACATAGAGCCAGTATTTATCCTGGAAACCCTTAACCGGGAGAACCAACAACTTGATAGATATCTATTAACCTTGGTGAAACCAACCAATACAATCCAACACTATCCAATTGAGGATACTTAAGGAATATTACAATAGAGTGTCTCAAGCTATTAAATAGGTTTCATCAATTACAACCCTAATTCCTTTATCGAAATTAGATTACAATTCAAAGACATGCATAGCCTATAGATATCCATACAAATACATCCATGGAGTGGATATGGCCATGTGAAGACATGCATGGCCTCAAGAATAGCCATGCAAAGACATGGATGGTTTGGAGATAGCCATGCAACAACATGCAAAGACTCATATAAAATACTATGGGAAAATACCATAGGTTACCTAATACTATGGGTTCCTAAAACATTAAAGTTAAACCCAACAATGACCTAATCATCGATTCTATGACTGAGTTAAGATTAACCAAACAAAACGTAGGCTATTTTCACTATTTCCTTGGCCTCCAAGTTTTGAAAACCAGGGAAGGAATTTTTCTTTCCCAGTTTAAGTATGCTTGTGACCTTCTTTGTCGATTTCACATGGAAGATTCTAAACTAGTCCCTTCTCCCTTCTAGTATGGAGTCAAAATTGATTCCATTTGTGCATATCCCAAACTTGATGTCACCTTATACTGTCAATTAGTTGGTAGCCTCTTATAATTGATTCATACTCGTCCTGATATTTCCTTTGTTGTTGGTCATATTTCCTAGTATATGAAAACACCTCAAGAAATCCATTGGAAAGAATCTAAGAGGATACTTTGGTATGTCCAGGGTATAATTCATTTTGAGACACATTAAATATCAAGGGGGACTCCTTTATTGGTTGGTTTCATTGATTCAGATTGGGCCGGAGACCCTGATGATCAAAATTATACTGCAGGTTACATTTTCATCCTTGGTTTAGGAACTGTCACTTGGGCCTGTAAGAAACAATAGGCTATTGTTCTTTGCTTAAAATAATTAGACTATGGAGTAGTGATTAATGTAAGTCAAGAATCCTCGTGGCTTCGAAAGATCCTTTCATATTTTTCATTCCAGCAACAACATCTGACCACCCTCTAGTGCAACAATTAGAGTGCCATCAAGCTTGTAAAATTTCTAGTTAAACATTAGTGCAACAAACACATCGAGATACACATGAAATTCATCTAGAAGCTCATTCATGATTGAATCTCTCTTTTTCCCTTCAAAATATCAAGTTGTTGACATATTCACAAAGTCTATTGTGAAATTGATTTTTTCCAAACTTCAATCTATGTTAGGATTTCATGAAGTTTGGATTAAGGGGGAATAGGATATAATGCCTTCTTCCTTCTCATATTGTGTCACCTTTGTAAATCCTTCAATCCTATTCCAATTTTTTCTTAAGGGGGGATGTTAGGATATTTAAACACTTAGGATTTAGTTAAGATCAACTTTGTCTAATGTGTCTTTAGTTAAGTGTGTGTTTCTTAAGTATGCATTAGGATGCATTTGTAGTTAGGAAATCTGACAGTCATGATTTTTTCCTAACGTAGAGTGATATAACAAATCATATTCTCCTCGATATTAATGGATACATTGATCTGTGGCTTAACACCTGAATGGTCCATGATGTATATTTAATGAGAATGGAGGTTCATTTGTCAATGATTAATTGTGATAAAATCTCTTGTAAAAATCTCTGTAATATTTTTATTTTGCATTAATAAATTGCTCCAAGTGGCCACATTAGCTAGGGCCATGGATGTTTCCCCACGTTTTACCTTGTAAAAACATAAGTGTGTTGATCTTTGATCTGGTTGTGTGAGTGGTTATTGAAGTGTTTATCCTCTATTGGAATACTTGTGTTTTTGAACAATGTTACACCTCTCAAATCTCCCAAGTATCATGACTCAACCCAAGAGTGACAACACTTATGTAAAGGATGATGATGGACCACCAAGGTGAAACAAGGAAAAACAAAATTTAGAGCATCATGATACATTATCTGATTTAACCAATGATCACCACTTTCATGACAAGTACATGAGACATTAACACCCAATATGAAGCAATGAAATAATGTACCTCATGCATGCCAAGTACGATAATCATAAAATATAAGTGAACCGAGCAAATGTGGGAAGCACCTATAGAAAACCGTCAATGGAGAAACATGGATTTCATCTGTGGAACTTCTATTTGTGATAATAATCACAAGAGAAAAATATCCTCTAGTCACCCCTACAAGTCAAGGGGTAACCATCAAAATGTGAAAATATGTTAGTGCAAATTGTGTTAAAGGAAGCAAGTTGATATTCAATGTATAAAATTAAAAAAAACATTGAAAATTAAAAAATATATATATTGAAAAAAAATGACCAAGTACAAGTACATTTAAAATCTTGTCTTTTCAAATAATAATATTAATATGTATTTTTCAAAAAAAATACAATATTGATGTTTAGGATTTTGAATCTTGGATATTTTTGTTTCTCTTATTACATATGTCAGAAAATATTCAATTTTTATGTTAGAGCACTTATTAATCCTTCTAGTGACTCTTCCCATCATAAAAACATGTCAACTTTGCATTAGTTTAGTTTTGGTCAATAAATTTCACAATGTTTTTGTAAGTTTTTTGAAAAAACGATTGTGAAAAAGAATTGTTTCATGTCACTATCATATTAAATAATCTTGATACAAGAGATAGAGAGAAGTTTCTTGCATTCATGGAATATGTTTCTACTAGGTTAGTTCTAAGGAGAAATAACATTTTCTATACCTTACCACCATCAACAATTTGTGTTCCACCATTTCTTTTTCTTTGTTGTAACTCCAACAAAGAGAATTTCAACTTATGATTGTAAGTTTACCATACAAAGATATGAGTAAAAACATAGGGCTGGTATAGAAACATTCTTGATATGAGTAAATACATAGGCATTGACATAGAAACATTATGGAGACAAATATACTTGATTGAGTCTAAATGAGTTCTCCAACCAATCTTTGATTTTTATCTATACTAGAAACTTCGTGTGGTCCAGTCTTTTAATTATTTATTATTTATTATAGAAGATTTAGTTTCATGATTATTTTTAATAATTTTGAACTTTTCTTTGCTTCATGGTGCAAAGATTAGTTATCAAATTGTGCTAGAAGATGTAATAACTTTCAAAGTTGTAATATGATGTTAAATAGTTTGATTTGGCATATAATTGGAGAAATGGGTAAATCCCTATATCTAAGTCCAAATATTCCTAGGTAAGAATCTCGTTGGTGGCCTCCGATGCCTTTAACTAAAATTCAAGTGTAATACCCTAGTTTGGATTCCCTGGATTAATAATGTATGTTTTTACATGGTGAAAGTTCGGAGACTCTAGCAATGCAATAACTTTGAATATTAGTAATAAAAACACATCACCAGATACAAAGAGATAAGGACAAATTTATAGGGGGCTATGATTCCACAAGAGAGGGGGATAAAGGGGATAAACCAAATTATAATATTTTATTAAACTCATCTTGGAATTATTTGGAAATGTATTTGCGTGAGATTCTTGGGGAATCCACATGGTGCATTGTTGCATGAAAATATATAAAACATAATTTTGGTTTTTGTTGGGTTAGTCAATCTTTCTTTATTCATTCTTGTTCTTTTTTTTTGGCATGAAAGGAAAGGTTGCAGGTTGAGGAAGAGTCGAAGCTTGTTGATTGTATGAGATCGTTGGTTATACCAATAGTGTAAAAAGGATGTTTGTGTGCACGAGAATGATGGAAAATAAGGAGAATTGTCCATAGATGAGATTCCCATGATTTTCTAGCACTAATATTTCTTGTTCAGTAGAACTGGAGATCTGGAGAGAAATAGAATAGCTTGAGAGAATGCATTGCACATAAGGGGTTCCTTTCTTTGGGTTGTGTGGGCTAAGGGGGAATGTGACATGGGAAATTGAGATTGTTGTGAGTGAGAGAGAGGGAAAAATGTATAATATATTGATAGCTATATTGTTTTGAGACTTTGAGTTGTCGTAGGAACCCATCCTTCTGGATTCATAACATCAACTTGGGGGTGACCTTCCACTGAGAGTGTTATAGAAGTGAGGTCTATGGTTGGGTGAAACTTTTGATATTTGCAACCAACCAGTGTAACTATTTCTTAAAGATAATGATAAAAATACAGACCAAAAAAATAACCAAGAAAATAAAGAAGATAGAAACATGGTTGAAAAGGAACCAATCTGAATCAATTAATATGCACATCAATGGTACATTTATAATACATCTCAATATAACAACCTCACAATTGTATCACAACTAAACAATTGTTAATATCTATTTAGGACTTATGATTATTTCTAACAAACCACCCTTTAATATTAAGTCCATACAAGCGTATCAAATCAACAACAAGGAATAGTGCAAAAGCTAATACGTCTTCAACCTATAACTCATGGTATGAAATCTCATGAGCATCAATGAAGATCTTCCTTAAAAACTACCAACAATGGATGTCAAAACCAAGTCTAAGAAACTCACTATGTAAGAAATTTTGAGCTAGACAACCTGTAGGTGTTCACTAAAGTGAACCCAAAACCGATGAGAGAAAACCATAATGAGAAATGAATTGGCTACATGTCCAACACATCCCAAATCTTGAAAATGCATGAAATATTGAGTGCACCAAACACAAATGCAAAATAAATAGCTATCCTCTAGTAGATCTGAAGAGCATCCTTGTAGAGTCTGAATACTATCAAGTGAACAAATAAGTTCACAAGTTTCTCTCAAAAATCAACATACATGCAATTCATTTTTTATCAAGAATCCAACTGACATAAAAAATTGTCGAAAGGCATCTGAACCTTGTATGCATAAAATATCATGTCCATAAAAATCATGTGGGTAGTAAACCAGGTGAATCATTGGTACTATCACAAATATGAATTGTCAATCAAAATGTAGAACTATCAAACTATAATCAAAGTCAAAATGTGAATGAAATCCATCAAATGCCAAAATGTGATACATCCATCCAATATCCATCAAAAACCATAATGCCAACTGTTGAACTGTCTCAACGAAATTCCTCTGAAGGTAAAAATAAACAATCCAAATCCAAATAATCAAATACATCATCAAGTATAAAATATAATCATCCCTACATAAATGCATCTACAATCATGAATCCATCGTTCATCCGTAAAATCATTCCCATAAATGATTGATGCCAAAACCATCAATTCTATATCATGTATCCTAAATCAGTCTTCATCATCCTTAAGAAACATCATCTTGAATTTAATACAAACCATCAAGGTAGACTTCAAAACTTGAAGTTTGACATATCATCACTAAGTTCCCCCCCTGTCAACTGAAAGATTATAAGCCTCAATCATAAGATATACCCCCCTTGAAAGTGAAAAGAGTAATAATAATATTTTTGAGCAAAATTGAAAGACTCGATCTTCAACTGAAAAGATGAACTCAAGTGGGCCCTAATATTTCTCTCAAAACATAAAATCCAAAAAATTCATAACCATCCACTATAAAATTTGTTCCTCGTAGACATGGATGAAATTGTGTATGAAATTGTTGTTAATACCTCTACAATAAATTGGATTTTAAACTCCAATGCCAATTCCCTAACCATTCAAAATGTATATATTTTTGCTCAATTTTATTTCTCTTCTAGGCTCTAGAACCTTTTGGAGAGATGATTGCTCTTCCCATAAAAAATGCATGGGTTAAGATCAAAATAGTTTGACTCATCATGGCCAAACCCGACCAAAGTGTTGGCATTGTATGGGTTCTTTATCCAATTGATCATCATGAACATACAAATTTGCAATACCTGTAGCAACATCATCATCCTCAACAACTACACAAGCATCTTGATCATCCTTAATTGCATAGAAATCTGCATCGTCATCATCATCCTGATAATCATCAATATCATGTACTTGTTCCTTACCAATATCTTCAAGCCTCTATCTCTCGATCATCATTCAAAAAACCTCCACTCACAAACATAACATGTTTTCAATAATTAGGAATAAAAAGGTTATCATGAACCTTGTTGTATCCTAAGCCATATAAATTCTATTTTAATTGTAGTTCTTCACATGGCCAAATAATTCTAATTGCTTCCTCACATTTATTTGCAACTTTTTTTGTCATAGGGTCTTCATCCAACCCATCTTTATATTTACAAGTGTCATCCTCTGTGTAATATTTCAAATATAAAATAGTATGCAGAACATAAATAATTATCTAGAAATGGTAGATGAACAACAACATAACCAGAACAACACCACAATAATACCAAAATGATACCAGAATAACACTAGAAAGAGCACTTTGATTACTGAGAGAAATGTTCACTTGCCTCTTCGAGGGGGAAACCTCCAATAGAGAAGAGATCTATTACAATAATATCCAAGACAAAACTTCTCATACCCTCGACTCCTATTTATATTAAATATGTCTATCAAAAGAACAATCTAGAGGAAGATCCTTCTAGAAGCGAAAGCTTTTATTAGGTATTCTTACATTGGACTTATTCTTCATTATTGCTAGGCATTTCTAATATTGACCTTTATTACATGGAAATATATTATTCTACCTATGTGAGGGGTTAGGTCCCTAACATGTCCTCCCCCTTAAAAACAACCTTGTCCTCAAGGCTTGAGATGAGGAAATTGCTGTAGAATGGTAGCTGGTTCCCAAGTGGCATCTATTAGAGTTGTATCTTTCCACTGGAATAACACTCCCTTGATGGTTTGTTGATGCAGACGATGCTCATGCTGGTCCAAAACTGCTTGTGGTTGTAGCCAAATGGATCCTTCTTCGTCCAACTCGGGAAGGTTGGTTTGAATTTGGCACTTAGTTCCAATCACCTTCTTTAAGAAGGAAACTTGAAAAACAGGATGGAGCTTAGAATGACTCAGAAAAGCTAATTGATAGGCCACATGTCCCACATGCTTGAGAATGGTATAAGGACCATAAAATTTGGGCACCAATTTCTGGCAATGGTCAACCTTGAGGGAATTTTTCTTGTAAGGTTGCAATGGAAGAAACACGTGATCCCCTTCTGCAAATTGACATTAAGAGCGACCTTGATCTACTTGTTCCTTCATGAGATTCTATGCCATGACCAAACTCTTTTTGAGGGTACGGAGAATAGCCTCTCGAACTATAAGCGTTTGGTCAACTGCCTCGACCTTCAAGACACCTAGAAAATATGAGAGAACTGAAGGTGGATTTTGTCCATATACCGCTTAAAAAGGATTCATGTGGGTATTTTTATAGTAATAAGTGTTGTACCACCATTCAACTAGTGGTAACCATTAAGCCCACTGATTTTTCCTTTCCGATGAAAAACAACTCAAATATGTTTCCAAACACATGTTGACAACTTCAATTTGACCATCAGTCTGGGGATGATAAGTTGTGATGAGATGAAATTGGGTGCCTTGGAGCTTGAACAGTTCTTGCCAAAAAATGTTGGTGAAAGTTCGGTCATGATTAGAAACAATAGAATGCGGCATGCCATGAAGCTTGAAGGCCCGATCCATGAAAAGTTAAGCCACAGTGGATGTTGTAAATGGGTGTTGAAGAGCACATAAATGAGCATACTTGGAAGGATGATCAACTACCACCGTGATGACTGATTTATTGACCAATTTAGGTAAGCCTACAATAAAATCCATAGAGATATCCCTCCAAATAGCAGGTGGAATTGAAAGAGGTTGTAGTGTGCCAGGAGATTTGATTGTTTCTCCCTTCTTGCATTGACACATATCACATTTAGACACAAAATTATGAACACCCTATTTCATACCATCCCAGAAAAAATAACGTTTGACCCGGTCATAGGTTTTGGTAAACCCGGAGTGCCCAGCGGTGGGTGTAGCATGAAGCTCAGACAGTACCGTGGATTTAAGTTTTGATGGTTTACTTAAATACAAATGGCCTTTGTATCGAAGCTCATCATTGAGCCAAGAGTACCCTGGGCAGACTGGAGAATTGGATTGCAATTGTTGTATCAGATGAAAAAGTTTGGGATCGTGTAGCCATTCCTGATGAACAACTTGGATCCAATCTGGTACAATGAAGGAGAGAGAAAAAAGGGACCCTTCATCTTCATATTTTCAAGAAAGTGCATCAACAACCAAATTGTCTTTGTATTTCTTGTAAATGATATCATAATCATATCCAAAGAGCTTATTCACCCATTTTTGTTTCTCTAGGGAGGAACAGTGTTGTTCCAGAAAATACTTGAGGCTTTGATGATCTGTCTTAATTTGGAAGAATTGCCCCAATAGATAAGGGCGCCAAAGATCCACAGCATGTAGAATAGCCAACATTTCCTTTTCATAGATTGATTTTCCCAAATGTCGCTCTGACATTTGTTTGCTGGTAAAGGCTAAAGGCAGACCCTCTTGCATAAGGACAATGCTAATTCCTTTCCCGGAAGCAATAAATTCTAGGACAAATGTATTTGTGAAATCCAAAAGGGTCAGGACTGGAGTGGTGCACATGGCCATCTTCAAGGCTTGAAAATCCTGAGCAGCTGTTGGAGTCCAAGTGAAAGAATTATTTTTAAGGAGAGCAGTGAGAGGTGCCACAATCTTTGCATAATTCTTAACAAACTTGCAATAATAGCTTGTTAAACCCATAAATCCACACAATATTTTAAGAGTCTTTGGGTGAGGCCAATCTTGCATAGCTTCAAGATTTTTAGGATCCACCATGACACCGGCCTTTCCAACAAGATGACCCAAGTACTCGACTTCCGAGGCACCAAAAGCACATTTAGATTGTTTGAGGAAAATTTGTTGTTGAGAGAGTAGATGGAGAACTCGATCCACATGAGAAATATGGGAGGTCAAGGTTTTACTATAGATGAGGATATCATAAAAGAAAACTAAGACAAAATGACGGAGAAAAGGACGAAAGAAATTATTCATGAGGCTTTGAAAAGTGGAGGGAGCATTACACAAGCCAAAGGGCATGACCAAAAACTCATAGTGGCCCTCATAAGTTATAAATGCAGTCTTAGGAATTTATGCCTCTTTCATACAGATCTGGTGGTATCCAGAATGAAGATCAAGTTTAGTAAAGAACTGGGCGCCACTCAATTCATCCAAGAAGTCATCAATGACAAGAATGGGAAATTTGTCTTTAATGGTGAGTTTGTTGAGGGCATGAAAGTCAGGACACATGCACCAAGAAACTTATTTCTTAAGGACCATGATCACAAGACAAGACTAGGGGCTTGTACTAGGGAGGATAGCACATGCGTTGAGAAATTCTTGAACAATTTTGTCAATTTCATTGTTTTTGGAAAAGGGGTGATGATAGGGATGGATATTTGGAGGAAGGCTTCCTGGGACAAGGGGAATGGAATGATCATGAACACCATGGGAAGGAGGGAGTCCCCGGGGAGTGGAAAAAACCACTAGATGTTTAGAGAGGATGGATTGGAGGTCCTATGACACAGAGGGTGTCTCAGTTTCTTGTATGGCATGAAATTGGGAAATAATGCCACAATGACCTTTTTGAGAAACTTTTCCATGTGATGGGAACTGATGGTCTCTGGGGAACCAACGGTGATGCCTTGGAACTTATATTGTTGGCCCTCTTGGTCGAATTGCATGGTTAATTCCTTAAAATCCATGAGAATGGGACCCAAAGTATTTATCCATTTTGCACCCAACAAAATGTCACAACTGCCCATGTCAATAAAAAACATATGATATTTCATGTGGCATTCACCAATTTGGAGACACACATTTTCACAATGCTCTCCACATTTCATGGACCCTCCATTGGCAATCACGATTTGAAAATTATTGACAACACAGATATATAAATTAGTTTCTTGGGCAATGTGGTGATGAATAAATTTATGGGTGCTTCCACTATCAACAAGAATGATGACCTTCCTATGCTTTATGTATCCAATTAGCTTGAGGTTTTGGGGAGTAGAGAAGCCAGTGAGAGCATTTAGGGAAATAACCAGTTCTACTTCGGGAAGGTCTAAGGGAGGGGTCATGTTAGTGGGTTTAGGTGACATAGACACAAGGGGAGCCTCAACATCCTCTTCCAAAACCTCCTCCGAGATGGCCATATAAATATTTTGTTCCTTACTCTTGTGCCCGTGAACATATTTTTCATCACAATTATAACAAAGGCCTTTGAGTTGGCATTCAACCATTTCGGCCATGTTCAATTTTTGGATCTTTAGTAGAGTACAAGAAGGAGTGGGAGTGATTGGTTTAGTGCGAGGAATAAAGGAGAGTTTTCAGTTTTGAGAAGAGACAACCTATTGTTCTTCCTTATCTCTTTTAGTAGTGTCCACCCAAATCTGAGGCTGAGCCATGAGGACATGGGCATGAATATCATCCTTGAGGCCACTGATAAAACATTCTCGGGAAAAAAACATCAAATATTCCCTTTGTATGAAAAGTTAGTAGCTCAAAAGCAGCTATAAAGTCTTCCACTGTGCCAGATTGTTTCAACTTTTTCAAATGAAGTAAATGGTTGGTGTCAGTGTCAAAGCGTTCATAAAGCTCTTCCACAAAGTGTGTCCAAGCCACATACCCTTGGTAGGCATTTTTTCTCCATTGCCACCATTGCCAATGTTCTTGATCTAGATGGAGAACACCATACCAGAGTTTGGCTAATTCATCCATAATGCCATACAAAGAGAAATAATGTTCCATTTGAGTTACCCAGCCAGTGGGATCCGAGCCATCAAATTTGGTCACATCCACACGTGGAGGGCGTAGGTCACACTGAAAGTGATGGGGCTGAAACTTCTAGGAATTGGAGGAAGTTTCACCTTTGGTATGCAAAGGTGGGTCAGATGAGGGAAGATCTCCAGGGATATGCATCTTGGCACAGATCATCATAGTGACAGATTCAATATGGGTAGAAATGTCTTGTTTGAGTTCTTGTTTGAGTTCCTCGATTATGGTGGTGATTGACAAATGCATGTTTTTATTGATGGTAAAAATATTGGCACTGAGTTGTCTCACTTCTTGTTGGGTTTCTGTGAAATTAGAGTACAAGTTATTGAAGTGAGCTTCCAAGTCTTAGCTATGGGCATGGGCCATGATGAAGAGGGAACATGAAAAGGGGCAGGTGGAACCACACATAAAATGGGTAATGGGGAAGTGTATCACAACGATTAGGGTGACGAGTTGAATCCAATGGGGTAAATCCCAAATAAGGGTGTTGGAAGGGGGTCGGGTCCACGAGAAAATAATTTTTTTGAAAAATGATAGGTATGACTGCGATAAGGGAGAAGAGAGAAATCCGATGGAATATGTCTCAAATAATGGTGCCAACAAGATCCAAATATTTGTTTTTTTTACCACTACGGAGTTATACTCCAGTCAGAAGAATACTACAGTGATGAAATGCCCAAATGCTTAACATGAAGAAATGTGTAGTAATTTCACAATCCGGATGTAGGAGACACAATTGTGTGACAATAGATCTTGTATGTTCTATTTTTTTTTCCGTCCCAAAGGTTAGGGTATTCAAGGGTTCTACAGACAAGGGTTTGCCCTGTGTTATAGCTCTCTGATATACATGTGGGGTCCAATAGTAGTACTCAACCCAATATTTCAGGGAACCAACTAAGGAGGCTAGACCATGCCCTTAGACATAGTACATGACTACCCAGGTACTAGAGATTATCTTCTTGAGTACTGTTCTCGGTGGAAATATAGAAGTCAGGCGGTCGATTGGTTTATCTATAGAGGTATTCAGAAGATCTAGGCTGATCTGTATACATGTTTTGTTTGATGTGCTACCACTCGAAGGGATACCAATAGGGGTTACAAGGGTGGCCAACATATGTGTGCTTAAGTACCACTTGTATTTCCTACATGTATGAATCCCCGACCACGGGTTTACGTGCATAACGATAGATATTTGTAGATTAAAGACGTTGGAATACGTCTCTACCTTGGAAAAAAAATTAACCCACAATTTTCTGTCGAGGAAGGTGCTCTGATACCACTTGTAATATTTCAGATATAAAACAGTATGCAAAACAAAAATAATTAGCTATAAATGGCAGATGAACAACAATATAACCAGAAAAACACCATAATAATACCAAAATGATACCAGAATAACACCAGAAAGAGCACTTTGATTACTGAGAGCAATTGTCACTTGCCTCTTCGAGGGGGAAACCTCCAGTAGAGAAGAGCTCCATTGCAATAATATGCAAGACAAAACTTCTCATACCTTCGACTCCTATTTATATTAAATATGTCTATCAAAAGAACAATCTAGAGGAAGATCCTTATAGAAGCGAAAGCTTCTATGAGTTCTTCTTACATTAGACTTATTCTTCCTTATTGCTAGGCCTTTTTAATATTGACCTTTATTACATGGAAATATATTATTCTACCTACATGAGGGGTTAGGTCCCTAACATGTCCCCCCCCTTAAAAACAACCTTGTCCTCAAGGCTTGAGATGAGGAAATTGTTGCAAAATGGTAGCTGGATCCCAAGTGGCATCTACTGGAGTTGTATCTTTCCACCAGACTAACACTTCCTTGATGGTTCTTTGACGCAGATGACGTTCGTCCAAAACTACTTGTGGTTGTAGCCAAATGGATCCTTCTTCATCCAACTCGGGAAGGTTGGTTTGAGTTTGACACTTAGTTCCAATCACCTTCTTTAAGAAAGAAACATGAAAAATATGATGGAGCTTAGAATGAATGGGAAAAGCTAACTGATAGGCCACATGTGCCACATGCTTGAGAATGATATATGGACCGGGTAAAATAATGAATTTGGGTAACACTTTCGTGACAATCGGGTCTCAAAAATTTCTAGTGGCAATTTTTCGGTCGAAAAAATTTTGCTAGGAATTTTTTCGGCCGAAAATTTGCACGTCAAATTGAACGACACCTTGACGACGCTCTCAAAATTCATGTACAATGTTTTTCGGATGAATTATTTTGCTTTGGTAAGCATATTTCGGCCGAAATGTCTATTTTTAACATATTCCGTTAAAAACTAAGTTTCGGTTGAAAGAATATTTCAGTCGAAAACATGAAAATGGGACTGTTTGTAGGAAACTGCAAATTCTCTCCATCTTACTTGGGCTCCAATTTTTGACAATGGTCAACCTTGAGATAATTTTTCTTGTAAGGTTGTAGTCAAAGAAACACTTGATCCCCTTACAGTTTGAGATATATGAAGTGCCCCATGAAAGTTAATATGCTCGCAGTTTTTTTCAAAGGTTTCATCTTTTGCATCACCAAAGCTCTGGGTATCAGATGGTTTCCATTCCATTCACTTATTGTCATTTCGTGAAGTGGATGTGTCTCATTGCAAGAGTGAGACGGATATCACTGGAAACAATTCCCTCATTATTAATAACAATGCAAGGAATATCTATTCAGGTTTCACTTTCTCCCTTGCTGCAATTCTCAATACTTCCACACTTTCATTCTCTTTTCTTAGCATCCAAACTATGATCTTGCACTATATGCACACATGATTTCTCTTTAGAAGAAAGCTAACCCTATCTCTCGCCCCTCTTGGCCCTTTTATTTTTCTCTCTAGACTCTCTATTCGTTTGATCTCACTCCTCTAGGTAGTCACCTTCTAACTCCTTCATAGGTCTGAGGATTGTAACCTCGCTAGCACATGATAAAAATGTGGAGCAAGAAATAATTAATAAAATCAAGAAGATTGAAACATAAAGGCACCAGGACAAATGAATTAATATGTACATCAATGTGTATGGAATGTGCCTATGATTAATTAACATTTTCTTGATAATTGCAAGAGTTTTTTGTCATGTTGCATGCTTCTAGTTTTATTAAAAATGATATCAAAGTTCGAAATTGTTTCAAAAACATGGATTATTGAGGTATGGGGTACGTTGCATCAAGCAATTATGCTAAATTTTTAGAATCATAAACAACAATGGTTTTCTTAAAAAAAAAAACATAACTAAAATAAGAAAAGTACTTATATTTGAAATTCTAAAAGAGATAGTTAGCACAAAGGCCAACCACATACAATCCACACACTACTCTACTACAATATTATCCTTAAAGTGACTCCATGTCAATTAATTCATATATTTATTTAGCTTTATGCTTCTTCATAACCTATAGGTTCAATTTGAATGGAATTCTCATGTATGTCTCAATATCCATGTAAATTTTGTCCTCGTTGACAACCCTAAAAGCTACCCATTAACCCTAAAAGCACCCATTCATTCAACTTGGATTAATATAGTATATTCAAAGGTTTACCATGGTTTCTCATATACTCCCCCCACCCCCACCCTCAAGTTTTCTCATATACTCCCCCCACCCCCACCCTCATATATATGAGAAAACTTAAATGAGGGTGGTGAGGGTGGGGGTGGGGGTGGGGGAAGTATATGAGAAAACTTATTATTAATAAACATAAAATATTCATAGTTTCCTTTTACCCTTAAAAACACCCATTAACCCTAAAAGCACCCATTCATTCAACTTGGATTAATATAGTATATTCAAAGGTTTACCATGACTATTGATTATTAATAAACATAACCCTAAAAACACCCATTCATTCAACTTGGATTAACATTCATTCAACTTGGATTAATATAGTATATTCAAAGGTTTACCATGACTATTGATTATTAATAAACATAAAATATTCATAGTTTCCTTTTCATACTTGGATGTAACTACTCACATTAATAAGTATGGATGAATGGCATGTAAATTCATTTCTCATAATGAAAACATGAGAAATCAAAAAAAAAAAAAATAGCAAAAAAACACAAAATAATTTATTTATAACTACACTGTCAATTTCCTTCCATTTCTTTTATAATACCTAGATGTTTATGCTCATATTGATTTATGTTAATAGTTAGAGGTTGTACCCCATATGGGGTATTGGGGATGAGCACCTTCAAGGGTTCGTCCCTTAAGGGTGAGTTTGCATTGATAAAATAGGGCCCATGAATCGATCTGGTCCCCGATCCCAAGACTTACTATATGTCCGGGATGGCAAATTCACATGGACCAGATGTGTAGATGCATGGAGACCTATCAAACCTGGGTCGACAGGTCATTCTTTACAATTCAAAACTTAATTCCATTAACTCCCCATACATTTCTCTCATCCCGCTTACTCCTTGTCCCAATTAATCTTGGTTTGATGGATAAACGAACAAATAGAATGCGAGTATCTCGCCTCTGTAGACTGAAGAATTATCTGCTAAGCCTGCATAATCCTTCTTGTCACGATTCTGCTATAGTGATGGACCCATGGTTTTCTCGGGGCAGTTGGTGGACCACCACCCTTCCCTCAACATATTACTCTGGTTGAGAAATGGATGTTGGGAACACTCATGCTAGAGAA
Source organism: Picea engelmannii (assembly GCA_009831015.1). NCBI lineage: Eukaryota > Viridiplantae > Streptophyta > Pinopsida > Pinales > Pinaceae > Picea > Picea engelmannii. The sequence continues at coordinate 225,405 of ML806005.1, read as the reverse complement.
ATCAAGTACTGGAAAAAAGTTGAATTATATTGGCACATTAAGATCCTCCTTGGTCAAATGATCCAAACCCATGAATATGCATAGAACACCATCCAGATATTACTCTTGTTGAGAAATGGATGTTGGGAACACTCGTGCTAGAGAAATCAAGTACTGGAAAAAAGTTGAATTATATTGGCACATTAAGACCCTCCTTGATCAAATGATCCAAACCCATGAAGATGCATAGAACACCATCCAGTTTTAGTTGGATGGATTTCACCTTATCCTTAAGGAATCTCTCTCTCGCCTCCCATCCTCAAGCACAACGATGATTGTCTCAGCTTCAAAAATCACTATCCACTCTGCACTTGAGCCACCCTAGGACCTGTCAGCGAGACACTCAACACCATGACCTGTAGGTTTCCTTAGAAGTTTTTTTTGAATTAAAAGTATTGGAATAGAAATACATGGAGTCACCTCCATTTCCTTTTTAAGTTACTATATTGTTTCTCTATTTTTTAAGAATTTTGTAAAAATAATTTGAAAACTACTTGGACATAAGATATATTTCTTTATGATAGAATAATAAATTTTTGACTATGTGCTTTAAAAAAAAATAGTCAGACATTATAATAAATAAGTGTACAAGGAACAAAGATATTTTTTTATCAAGGATTTGGAGGGTTTTCCTTTTAGATGCATATATAATTTTCACTAAAAATTATTATGATTCTCCTAAAGTAAAGGATTTGGAGGGTTCTCCTTTTAGATGCATATATAATTTTCACTAAAAATTATTATGATTCTCCTAAAGTAAAGGTTAAGGTATTAAAAAACCACCAAAGCAGTTTAATCACAACAATGTCGTTCATTTCCTTTCATTGCCCACTTGATACCTAGAATTGTTTGTATCTTTCAACTATGAGATAGACCCTGTAATAAATAAGTGTACAAGGAACCAAATTATTTGTTGTATAGCATGAGTTGGGAGGATTCTCTTTTCAATTGCAAATTTATTTTTTACAAAAGAATTATAGGATTGTCTTGAAATGTTGGGAGCACATTCTCTTAGTTTTGATAACTTATAGGTTTTTCTTAGCTAGTTTAGGAGGGATGATAGTTATTTATCAAAGTAATTGCAAAGGAAAAAAAATAATTCTTTTTCACCAAAAAATGTATCTCGAACATTTTGTTCAAAACATAAGCTCTTAAGCAAGTGCATAATTAATTTATGGTGATTTACAATTAATATATTTGAAAATTGAAAAAAACACAACCCAAAGTGATGGGTGTTGAACGTTTTGGCTGACCATGATACCACATTTTGAACTAAGTACACCACCATTTTTTTAACAACTCCCACAGACATCAAAGATTATAGTCCTCATAAAACTTATTTAAGTTGTACTAGAAACAAAACCAGTGTTTTAGACTGTAACAACATAAGAAAAAGGAAAAAGAATATGATTAATAACACTAGTCTTTATCAATTCTTTAAAAATGGTCAAGATGATGCAAATAAGTAGGAGGGATGGAGAAATGTATTTAAATTTAAGAAAATTCTAGGTTGACAACTGTATCTAGAAAAGAAACCCAAACCTTTTTCTTCAACCCTTTGTTGATCCTAAAATGTGTTAAGTCATAAGTCTCTCTATTGTGTATATCGTGTTCCTATACTTAGAAAATTTTCAATTCATGGTGGGTTCACCTTTCTACTCCTCTCTCGCCAAATTTCACCAACACTTAGAGTATTCTTTAAATATTTCGCAAGTTTTCACATATTGTCTTGCAAGTCTAATTTTCCATCATCATCAAAATGCACTTCAATCTTCCACCATATCTATTTTTCACCAACACTTAGTTTATTTTGTGTTTCTTGTGGGTTCATTGTATTAGCTTGTTAAATTCCAAAACTCCTCCATCATCAAAATGTGCATCGTGTTTTGTGACCCTCATAATGAACTATACTTAAAATATTTTTGAGTTTTTCACCATGGGTATGAACCACTTCCACAACTTATTTGATTTCCATCACCACAAGCCCAATCGATTTACTTATGACACTTAGTTATTTTCAAGAAATTTTATTTTTTCTCTTGATAATTCAATACTTAGTCAATTTTTTATTTCACCACGGATTCATGGGCCATAATTCTTCAAAATTCTCTTCTACTTATGTCCAACTGATGCAGTCCCATACTTCACCATTTTTTGAGTTTTCACCGTAGGTTGGCAGACACATAGGTTGTTCTTGATTCTAATATATCTTGTCATGCACATCTGATCCCCCACTGTAAAACAAACATTGTCTTGTCACTTTCCTCGAGATGCATTTAATTCTAGTTTTACGGAGGATAACAACTAATTAAAATATTGAAAGGTCAATATTAATGGTAAAATTTTCAAGGAAATTCTACATTAGCTCAAATTTAATTCACATTAATCCTTCCTTTAAAAAATATGTTCGAGTTATATTATCAACAAATATTTTACATTGAAATTAACGTCTCAAAATGATTGTACAAGAGTCTGCCAACTTCATAAAAATGACAATGAGAAGAAGAGAACAATTTTGCATGGATACTCTAAACTTGTTTGGGTGGGAGGACAAGTGAATCTAATGGTTAAGGTCATACTAGTATTATTCATCATTGTCATTTCCAAAAAGGAATAAAAACAAATTTTGGACATTAGGAATTTCCTTAGTAGGTTTTGTACTCGAAGTTTTCGATTCTAGAGAGATATTTTCAAAGTGTGTAGATAAATATGATCAAAATCAGAGAATAATCCAACTTCAAGGGGAATCTCATATTTATTTATCACCATCAGGTTTTGAAAGAATGTTAAAACTTCCTGATCTAACAATCGTGTTCAATGGAGATGAATCCAGAAGCCTTCTAAAGGAAAGAAACAATGGACTAAAACTCTTACATAAATAACTTGAAGATCTTGAAACAATGCCTGAAGACTCATCTAATATTCAGGGAAGACCCATCTAATATTAAGGTTAGTTTACTAAAAAATACTTATCTAGGGATAGAATGGGTTTTCACCAAAGTGACAGGTTAGGACTCTATAGAAACTATTCCTCAGTTGGCTCTTTATAGTTTACATTTCACAGTTCATGAACTAGCAATCTTCGATTTGGCGAATATTATTTCTAGAGAAATCTCTTCACAATTCTCAAATTTCAAGAAAAACAAGAGATTTTATATGTCTTTATATTTAATATTTGTTATCACCTATTGTCACATGTTTAAGAGTTTGAGTGTGAGAAGACAAGTTTACTATAAAATTGACCCAGTACCAATGTGGTACCAAGCCTTATGGGAAAAAAAATTGCTACTTATCATTTTTATGAAGTTTATAATGCATTTGTATCTTCTTTTAAGAAACTTATATTTGGGCCAAGAACATCTCGATTGTCCTTGGAAGCATAAACCTTCCTGGAGAAAAAGGGGATCATTAAAAATATGGAAAAATGCAGTGTTGTTAGAATCTATTTTTCTCATGAAATACCTCTTTATCTCCCATACTATGTTGCTAATAAAATGTTTGTTATAGAGGTTCCCAAACAATAAAGATTTTGGGTACATTTATTTCATGATAAAATAAAGAAAAAAAATCATTCGTTTACTGTGGAAAATTAGGGAAATGCAGTTGGGAGATATTTTAAAGATTGATGAATTTGCAGTATAGTTGGACCAATACAGTTTACAGTTTGTAGAAGAAATTAGGGGGCTCGACCCTAAACATTTTTTCATGGACCATATGACATTTGTTGGTTTTGGTACCTCAATTGCTAATACTTTTTTATTTGGAGAAGAGGAGGGTAACAGTCATGACCCGCCAACAATAATTGTTGAAAAGGAAACAAAAGACATTGATATTGTAATTAGTGCTACAAATCAAAACGAACAGAGGGGAAGAGTGGTTAGTGAAATAATTACTCATTCTCCCAATTTTTCACAGAGAAGCAACCCACCAAAGAAAAGTTTCCACTCAGCGACACCAGATCAAAAGAAGTATTCAACCAATAATTCTAAAATTGGAGGCGACCAAAACCCTTCGAAGCGAAATTTGGAGTGGTCTCATAAGCTTCAGGTTAAAAACAAAATACAAAGTACCCAACAAGAGGTGGAGAAGCTCGTACCTAAGGATGAGGTTTTCCTTGAAGATATGGATCTGGATGTTGATATTGAAAATATAGACTTTCCTAACAATGAGAAGAGACTTCAAGATAGAAGGGAAGTTGCATCTGAAATTGAAACTCAAGAACAATCCTCTTCAGAAGATGAATCATTCACATTAAAAAATGATTTGTTCGATAAAATCTCTAAAAATATAATTTTTGAAAGACTTCTTTCAAAAAATAAAAGGATTAAAGGAAAATCCAATTCATATTTAGGTCTCGGTAGTGTACCACCTTCCAAAATTTCTCGCATCAACAAGGCTATAGGGGAGGCACTTGAAGTGTCAATTGATGATATGGAAATTGAAAACGCATGTTTGAAATAAAGAATCAAATAATTGGAAGCTACATTTATTCATCCTCCAATATTTGTAATTCCAATCGCCACTATGAATACATGAAAGAATTTGGATGACACACTAGAGTCTAGTTCAAAACTTAAAGGGATGGCAAGATTGCTTGTGGTCGTCAGAAAATATATTGGAAAGAACATTCAAAAGAGAATGTCTCTAATTCTTGAGACATGGGAATTAATGAACAATTTTATTGCTTTGGTATAAAAAATGTCAAATTTGAAACAGTACCTGGAAGTTGATCTGAAAAATGATGAAGGGTTTTATAAAGAGGCAATCACTACTTTTGTGATAAAAATTTCAAATATGACGAAGCATAAAAGAAAGGAAGAAAACTTACCCTCCCAGGCTCACATTAAACATTTAAAGGCTTGTTGGATAAAACAAATTAAATGCTTAAAATAAATATTGGATGATCTTGATACTTTAGGTGTCAAAACAGAGGATTGAAATTTTAAAATTAATTGATTTGGATTGAGTTGGAATTACAGGAGAGGTTGATGACACATAAATTATTTAAATTCAGTGATTATTCTTTTTTTTTTGTAAATAAAAGGAGGATCCTTGTATTATATCATATCATCAGTTTACAGTTGTAAGTCGCTTGGCAACCACCTGTCCTGCCACAGAAGGGAAACCATGACATGTGGCTCCAAGCGATGATAATTCTATCATGGCTGTGGAATTGTTTACAAAATTGACAAAAATGATGAGAGTTTCTACTGGAACTTCGTTCCAACTAGCTAACCTACGACGTGCTACATACAGAGCCACCATTACTATGCTAGATATACAATTGTAAAGAAAATTGAAAACTGTAACTGACGGAAAATAGAGTCTGGGGTAGGTCGCTTTAAACCAAAGAGGAATTTGGGCATTCATTAGAAGTGAAGGCCGGGACAAAATTTTGTTTGCAAGTGGGGCAGCTTGCGGACCTTGGGGCATTTGAGAAGGCCTCCAAAAGCAGATCCAAGCATCGGTTGATGATCCTCTTTCCTTGCGCCTTCTCGTCCTGCCATTGCCTGATGTCAAAATGGATTTCCAGGTGCTCCTCGACTAGATAATGTTTGTTCTCTCCATCTTTTGAAACTTGCCAACTTGGAGGGATCTCCTCCTCTACAATACGACCACCCTCCCACTGACGAGGCTGAAAGTCGGGGACAGACGAAGATACAGACTCTTTCTTAGACTCTAGGCTTGGGTCTGGCTGAGAAGAAGAGGGTGGCCCTGCATGCTGGAGAGAAGGTAAACCCTCCCCTTTGTCCAAGTTAAGGCTCGAAATAATTTATGTTCGTGAACCTGTGGCCGTCAAGAGAAGAGGCGACGGTTGTGAATGCAAGGTGGGGGACGGGGCCTCCTCCTTTGGAGTGCACATGGAGGCTTGGGTGTTTGGAGAGTGCATGGTGGACTGAGCGTTGCTGGTGTGAGTGTGGGGACGACTGAAGTGGGCAATCAGAGCTCGTTGGGAGGTAGTGAGTCTCTTTTCATGGGTGTAGGCATTTGTATTTTTTCCCACTCGCCTGGGTTTGCCTCTTTCCCGAGGCATGGTGGAGAAAAGCATAGGGGTGGTGAAAGGGAAATGGTGGTCTGGGTAGACGTGGAGAACACGCCGAGAGAAAATGGATAAGTCTGGAGTGCTGAGAGAAATAGTGTTAGAGTGATAACTGGCAATGAGCAGAAGAATGAACGCGCCATGGACGATTTTAACGTCGTTGAGGGCAGTTGAAGCCTCTCCCATCGCCATTGAAGGCTGACAGGACTGGATTAAACTCTTGGTACCTGCAAACTGGCTGGAATGGGCATCAGGATGCTTTCCCAGGCGCACTATGCTGAATGCCTTAAAAATTCACTGCACGGGGAGTTAAATTCTCGGGGGTGGCGGCCTAGGGAAATAAATTATGTCGCCAGCTGTCCCGCCCAGGTGTCCTCCCTCCTTCGCTTCGTGTCACCCCATACGGGTGTAAATTCAGTGTTTATGACTAAGGAACAATTTGAGGAAAAATTGGAATCATTAAAATATGCATTGGCGGAAAGGTTCAATGTTTTAGTGGAATACTCAGAATTTGAAGTAGAAAATTGGTTAGTCAATTACGTGAATAAGAAAGAGAATATAAAAGATACAATACATCAAAGTTTCAATTGAATACCGAGACATTCAAGGCAAATTATTTGATATACGAGTGAGAAAAGAAGTATTTGTTGCTCCCTTGAGGGGTCATGTTGAAAAGTGGTTAAAACAAACCTTAATCAATATAACTAAAGAAAATAAAGAAAACAAAGTTACCAACTTAACAAGAATTGTGACCTCAAAATTAGAACTCTAGCCTTTAAAACCCATATTTTTGCATAAAAAACATGAAAATCAACCCCCATATCAAAAAGTGGTACTACCAGTAGTACCATTGTTTCTAATGGGGTCAAAATTACAAAATTTTTGAAACATGGCCTTTAAAACTCATACAGTAGCTCAGAGAAACCTTAAAATCAACACCCAAATAAAAAAGTGGTGCTACCTAGAGCAAAATGTTTTTTTCTAAACATTAAAATTATAGTTCTTTGTGACCTAATTGAAATTGTGGCCTTGACAACCAATCCCTATGAAAACAAACAATCCAAAATTGGACCCCAAATAGATAGTTGAAAATTTATTTACAAATAGTTTGTTTGTTTTTTTTTTTTTAATTTACA
>ML806005.1:189235-218085 GCA_009831015.1 Picea engelmannii | reverse complement strand
TTTGTTTTTTTTTTTTTTAATTTACACTAAAAAACATGTAAATAGAAAAGAGAAAATCTTCACGAATAAATTTTTCTTAAAAATAAAGAAAAAAAACACATTTAAAAAATATATATTGAAAATTCAAATTTATTAAAATGTAAAAAGATTAAAAAACAAGGTAAAAACAAAAATAACTAAAAAGAAATGAAAAAAATTAAAAATTTACTTCAGAAACAATAATTTAAAGAAAAAATACATTTTGTTTTGTAAAATAAATCATTAAAAAAAATTTAAAACGTTAAAAAAAATGAAAAAAAAAATAGAATACAAAATCTTACAAATTTGTTAACCAAAACTTAAAAAATAAAAATAAATAAATAAATAAATTCAAAAAATATATACTTTAAAATCAATATTTAAATAAAAACAACACAATTTTAATAAAATTAAATAAAAAGATTTAAAAAATAAAAAGTTAAGACCAATTTTACTATACAACTCTAAATAAATTTAATAAAATAAAAAAACAAATTTAAAATAAAAATAAAAAACAACTTCAAAATAAAAAACCCAAGTAAAAATATAAAAAGCAACACAAATAAAAAAAATGTAATCAAATTAAAAACAAAAGTTAAATAATTAAATTTAAAAATAATTTCAAATTTAAAATAATAATAATTTTTGTTAAAATTACAGAATTTTAAAAAAATTATGTTCGTATTGCTGGCGCTTGACCAAGTTTTGAGGATCCTTGGTCAGGTTTGATCTATTTTTGGGACTTCGACATGTTGTCGAAGGCGGAGCACAAGACAAAGCAGGGATCACGGGATCTTGGCCCCTTTTAGGGTCTTTTTTGGGATTCAGGATTATGTAACGGGTATGGGAATGTCGGCCCATGGGTTTACCCATGTTTAGGCCCATTTTGTAATGTATAAATATGTAGCTAGGTGATGTAAGAAATAGACCTAGTAGGCTAGTGTGCTAAGTGTTGAAGTTCGATCTATGTGTTTGAAAGTGCTAAGTGTTGAGTAGAGATTTCTTTTGTGCATACTGTATGAGGCTTGTATAGCTCAGTGCAAGCGAGTGTAAGAGATTGAGAAGAGGCTTATAGCTGTAACCTAGCCCAGGGAAGGAGGATCTAGCAAGGTGCGTAGATCTCCTATCCTTTGCGGAGTAGGGTTTTTGTGGCTCTGTGCATGTAACTGATTGAAGAAGCTAATAAAGAAGACGAAGAGTTGATGGAAGTAGCCCCAGGGTGGGGGTGAACCACATACATGTTGTGTTGCTCTTCTTTGTGCGATGTATTGATGTGTTTATATGTTAACTTTCTTAGTGCTTCGATATAGATGAATGGTAGATAGATATGTTAATTCTATGTGCTTAATAGTATGGGTGAATACTAGATCTGGCCAATGTGGATGTGCTTAGTGCTTGAATATAGTAGATCTGGTTAAGTACTGCAATGCTCTGTAATTAGGGTTTAACCACGTTGTAAACTAAGACTGGATATTGATGAACTATAACTGCTAAGTTCCCTATTAAGGTGTTACAGTCACAGATCTGTGTCCCAGCTAAGGTTACAGACATTGGAGTTTTGCAACCACCCCTGCCTTTACCTTGGGTGAGACTTCATCGGCTTCGCAAGTGTTGCTGAAAGGGGCTTTAGTTAGGGTTTTGTTGGTACGTTGTTGTAGCTTTGAACCCTAGCTCTGCCCTTGTGCCAACACTTATTATATTGGTTGGAGCCACGAGTGTCATGGGGGGAAATGTTGGGCATCGCCCTAGGCCCCCATGGGATAGGGATTATCCTATGGGGGATTTGGTGATGCCCAACATCGCCCCTCACGACACCCACGACACCCAACTAGTCTCGTGTGAGGTTGGTTGTGCATCATGGGTGTTGTTGGCCCCCCCACAGGCAAAGCATTGACCCCATGAGACTAGGGATTAGCCCAAGGCACCCACTGTGCCTAACCAACCCCGCTCGTGTGAGGATGGTTGGGCATCATGGGTGTTGTTGGGCCCCACATGGGAAAAACGCCGACCCCACGAGACTAGGGATTAGCCCATGACACCCACGGTGCCTAACCAGCCCTGCTCGGGGCTGGTTGGGCATTGTGGATGCCATGGGGGACGATGTTGGGAATTTCCCTATCCCCCCACCAACTAACCCCTAGTCCCATAGGGCTAAGGCTTATCCCTTGGTGGGCTTGGATGATACCCAACATTGCTCCTCACGACACCCATGATGCCCAACCAACCTTGTGCGGGACTGGTTGGTCGTCATGGGTGTCATGGGGGGCAATGTTGGTCATCACCCTAGCCCCCGACGGGCTAAGCCTCAGGGGACCAGGGATAGCCCATGAGGGGTTGGAGCGATGCCTAGTATCGTCCCCCACAACACCCACACATGAATTTGATATTTGTTTTTTTGAAATTATTTTTAAAACTTTGCTTTTATATAAAAATGTTTATTGTATTTTTTTTTCAAATAAAACATTGATATATCATTTTTTTTTTTAATTTTAAAAACATTTTATTTTAATGATTTTAAGCTTTGTATTATGTATTTTTTTTAAGTTTTTTTAATTTAAAAAAAAAATATTTCAAGTTTGTTTGTTTTTTTTTTTTTTTTTAATATATTTTTTAAAATTTGGGGTTATTTTTATGTTTTTTCATTTTTTCTTGTTAAATTTTGTATTTCAATTTGTTTTTTTCATATATTTTTGAATTTATTGACATCTTTTTAAGTTTTTTTTTTAAATAATTTTGGTTTATTTATTTATTTTTATTTTTCACAATTTTTTCTTGGTTTTATATATCCGGATACTTTTCCTTTTCCAAATTATATCTCAAGGATACTTTTTCTTTTCCAATTTATATTTCTGCAGTTTTGAATGAGAATAATACTTTTATGCAGTTTTGAAGGGTAATAATATTTCTATGTTGTTTTGAAGGATATATTTTATTTCTAACATTATATATCTGTGGTTTTTAACATGGATAATACTTCTCTTTGGTTTTTACCTTTTTCCCTAGAATAATATCTTTAGTTTCTCTCGGTTTCTCTGGAACTTTTTTGTGGTTTTCAGAAATTATTTTTGGCTTCTTCAACCAGCTGAGCAATTGGACATGTGAAATGAGGTGAGTCGCTTTTTACTTTGATTCACTTTTAATTTCCACTAATTAAAAGTGAATTAATAATGCCAACAACAACCACTTTTAATATCCATATTTATTATTTTAAGTTTCATAAGTAAAAGTTGATTTGAGAGATAAAATCAATCCAAAATAATAATTGTTACATTTTTTTCTTCTTCTTTTCAATATGAGCACTCCACCACCTATCCCAAAAACTCAGCCTAACAGGGGGAGGCCCCCCAAAATCACCCTAGAGATCCTTTATGATTATATGGAATCAGTAGAAAAAATGAGAGAAGATATCGATGCCAAAATCCAAATAGAATTAGAAACATTAGAAAAAAGGAGTGAAGAAAGAGATGTAAAACTCCAAACAGAGCTAGAGGCAATGATTGATAAAAAATTAAAGATACCATTCAAACTCAAATAGAGGATAGATTATTAGGGTTCAAGAGTGAATTGCAAAAAATGAAGGATAGGATTCAAGAGTGAATTGTAGACAATGAAGGATATGATTTAAGAAATGGAAAAACATAAACAATCAACCCAAGAAGGAGGGGTTGAAGAAGATCTGAACTTGAGAGATAGGATTAAAGAGCTAGAAGAAAAACTGACCAACAAATTGACCCTTAGTAATATGGAAAGCAAATTGGATATCAAACCTATCAAAGAGGAAATGAATAAGCTAATTGAACTGGACCATGAGTGTAACAAAATAACCTTGAATGTCATAGTTTTTGGTATAAAAGAACAACAAGAGGAGGATATGCTAGCAATAGTAAAAGAAGAATTAAATAATAAATCACAAATTGATACAACTTACCTCATAGAAGAAAAGAGGCTAGGAAAAATAATTGATCATAAATATAGGTTAATCCGTGTCAAAGTAAGTTGTAATGACCATAAATATAACATACTTAGTAAATATCCGAGCTTAAAAGGGTCGAGAATATTTATAAATGAAGACCTCATTCCTGAAGATCAAGTTGAATTAAGGAAGGAAGTTCAAAAGGTAAAAGAAACCAGGAAAGAAGGAAAGTGGGCAATAATTAGAAATCGAAAAGAATTTGTTAGGGATAGATACCAGAAGGATAATAATAAATAGGAATTTGGGACACTCGAGATCCTTTTTTGGAACTGTCGTGGCTTTCCATGGAGTAAAGGTCCTGCGATAAGTTTGATCCTGAGTGATATTGATATTATTTGTCTAGTTGAAACTTCAGAGCATGAGGAGTCTGAGGTCCCTAACATAGAAGGATTTGTCTTATGGTTGTCTTAGAAAAAAAAATCCCGTCGTAGAGGGATAGGAGGCATAGCTTGTTCTATTAGAAAGAGAATTTCTCCTCACATTCAACTTCATAAGATTGACCCTCTCAATCAATACATTTAGATAGAAATTTCAGACTCCAATGCTAAGAATATGTATATATAAATTTGTTATTTTGCACTTATTGATTCTACTTTTTATAAGAAAAACAACAATAACAATTGTCCCTATAGTAATTTAGAACAAGATATTTATAGTTTGAAAAATGAAGGTAATATCCTCTTGCTAGGATACTTTAATTCTAGGATTGCAACTAAACAAGCTACTCTTTTAAGTAATGACTCCGACCTTAATCCTTTATGGTTAGATGCGGACCTTGTTTTATCTAATAGCTACAAAAGAAGATATGAAGACCTAATTGATAATTTGTTTGGTACTAAGTTGGTCAAGCTCTACAGCTCTCAAGACCTAATAATTTGCAATGGAGTAATGAAGTGGCCAAAATCCAACCAGATGACTTGTATTCATGGGCTAGGTAGTAGTGTTGTAGATTATGTGATATATGATATCCCCATTTTCAACCAAATAACAACTTTTGACCATTTAAATGACCATGATCCTGCCTCTGATCATAAACCTTTAACCCTAACCCTAAAATTTTCCATGCATAGGAGCACCATTGAAGAGAATTCTAATAATCAAAGGAATTTTCACTTTGAAAAAAGTAAAGTTGACATTTTCTTAAAGGATTTAAATAGTAAATTAAATCTCCTAACTTACAAGGACAACATTGAAGAACTCTATCATAATTTTACAACTACCCTTTCCACTTCTATTAACAAGTTCTCTTTTGAGGTGTACTATAAAAACAATAATAGAATGAACAACCCTCGGTATGATAAAGAATGGAAAATTGCTAGGAAATCCATTAGGGATGTTTCTAATGAGTTATTAAAACTCGATAAGATCAATACCTACAAAGCCCTAATTAAAAGGAAAAAATGTACTATATCAATAAAAGGAAAGATAAACTTTCACAACTATATGAGCTGGATCCTAATAAGTTATGGAGCCAAATTCTGAACCGAAATACTAAAGAAAATAATAGGATTCCCTTAAGGGACTAGAATTCCTACCTTAAAAGTATTTACGAGTTCCTTAATTCCATGGACACCGTTCCTATTGTCCCTACAAAGGAAGAATTTTTTTCTTTAGATGACATAGATTTTGGGGTTAAGTGGCTTGCAAATGGGAAAGCTAAGGACATTGAAGGATACCGAGATGAGATTTTAAAAATTGGAGGGCCAATCCTTATCCCTCACATATACAAGCTCTTGAATTTAATGTGACAATCTTCCAACACTTATATTTAATGTGACCATTGATATAACAATGGTTGTGGTGGTTGTTTGGATACTTGCACTAATGTGTAGTAACTGTCATTTTCTTGTCTTTTCCTTTCCACTTCATATTCGCCTCCTTAGAAGAATCTTGGTGGTCTCTCCATTTAGAACCACTTGGTTCTCCTTTCTTATGGTGTATTTTCTCCAGGTTCTTTTATTGCACACATGCCTCATCAATGGTCCTAGGTTTGAAGAGTATCAATTTCTTCCATAGATGGTTTTGTAGACCCCCTGGGGCCTAGATACTTGAGGATACATGTGGGTTATTGGGATATATACCCAACATAATTTCCATATTCCTAAACTCAATGGTGTATTCTTTCATACTCTTCCCTTTCCCTTGCCTGAAGTGATGCCAATGGGTCCACTGGTTCTCTCCATACCCAATAGGGTAGAACTAAGGCTTGATGAGGGTTTTAAACACCTCACACTTAGTTACTAGTGGATCACCCTCCATCATAAGTGTCTCCATGCACCTTTCCCACTAGGTTAGTGCATGTCCCTCTAGTTTCAGTCAGACAAATGAAATATTTTGGCCTGTCTATATTATTGAAATTGAAATATGCTTCTAATATTTGCAACCAATGATTCAAATTAACAACACCAATATCACTTTTATAGGGCTTGATGTCCACTTTCACTTCCATTTTAAACAAGGGTTATGAAGGAGTGATGGCATTTGAACTTGGTTTCTCTTTCTCGGGATCTTTTTTCAACTCCTTTTCTGGGTCTTCACTATCTCCCAACTTCTCAACCAAACTGAATTATAGGTTAGAGCCACCAACCTCCTAAAAAATGTCCAAAATGTTTCACTAGATTCACCATGAACAAGGCCATGTTGTGAGAGGTGTCAACAACTTGTTCTTCTAGCTTCACAAATCTCGCTTCTTCTACATCATAAAGGTTGTTATGTATGGACTCATCTGGCATGGTTAGAGTTTTGTGCCTTCCTTCTTAAGACGATCCTTAGATCCTTAAACATCCCCAAAAAATCCCAAAGAAAACTACTCTGATACCAATATGATCTGTACAATTCCATGGATATTCCACTGGAACAACTTTTCACAACAGATTATGCAATATTCTAAAATATTTTATTATGCAATTCATTTCCTTAGGTCTCATATTTATTATCACTATCTTAGTGTTTAGTTTTATGAAATAACTTAAATCCGAAAATGAAAGAACAAACAAATGGACACACCATCCACACAAATGAACACAAGATGTGACCTGAGAAACCCAATATAAAAGAAAACCCAACTAAAAGGTGAGGTCTATGCTCTACGCTCTTTTCTTCAGTTATGAAATTCAAGTACAAAGAAAGGGGCACTCACTATGGAGTTGTATTTGACATTATGGCTTGGATGACTACTACATAATACTATACCTTCTTTATTATGCTCTCAAATCTGACTCTTAGATTCTCTACTCAACTATGAACAAGTACTATTCTAAAATGATGGAACCCCTTTTCTTCCTAGCAACCTAGTATTTAATATAGCTTGATAGWTGTCTAGGGTTAGGGTTAGGGTTTTTGCATGCCTTAACCCTCAATTAATTTTAGGGTTTTGGACCCTCTAGAATATTATCAAAAGTCCACACTTGACTAGCCCCACATGTACGAGTAATTTAGGTTTCCRTGGCATTCACTYGGTATCATGATTGTCAACATGTTAGGCCAACTTATGGGAGGCATAAATTMTGCACGCTAATTATTTTTGAAGTGATTTTTGAAMCATTAGAAATATATAAGTGTGTAGAACAATATTGAAGGACTAGGGGCTATGCTTGCAAAGTTTTTGACCCCAAAATGTGGCATTTTATGCCTCAAACTAGCTCTAGAATATTTTGGACCCCAAATCTCCAAAATGGGACATGCCACTATAATGGGCCCTACAAGATAATTCCTCCAATTTTTTCCACCTAGAAGTACCAAGATAGACAACAAATTATATAACAATCCATTCCATATTAGAAGTGTCAACTTATACACTATCATGTCAACAACATCACTCAGAATTTGAAAATGAAAATGTATATTATACACAAGATAGACAACAAATTATATAACGATCCATTCCATATTATATGTGTCAACTTATACACTATCATGTCAACAACATCACTTAGATTAAGATTTTACTAAAGGATGATCTATGAAGATCAACTTTTATAGTAATGTTCATTGAAATTTTACTTCACTAAATGCAGTAAAATTTCCACACAATTTATGGGTTCCAATATGTCAAAGTGTGATGTAGATCCATGCTAGCTCCCCTTTGTTCATGGTTGGGTTTTGGTCATGTACCTTTTTTTAATGTGCATTAAAGACCACAAGCTTCAATTTTGGTGATATATACAATATAAGTAATTGGATCAATATAGAGACTAAATCCCTATGGAAAATAATTTTTACTCATAAAATTGATCTTTATGTTTATACTATATATAATGGAAAACTATTTTTACTCATAAAATTGATCTTTATTATTCTAGTGGCTTATGTTTACATGAAAATTTGAATTGAAGGCAATTTTCTTTATTGAATTGTCCTTCTCCCTTGTTATTGGCACTGCTTGTGTCATATTTTAATAAATAAATGTAATATCCAATGATTGTTTCAGAGAAAACAAAGACACAAATTAATTCCATAACTAGTTAATGTTAACAAATATGATAATGCTTAGTATTAATATCGATATATATTCCCCGAGGTGTAGGACAATCGGTGATGGAGTGTGTTGTTAAGGCACTTCATGATGTTAAAGTCACCGGTTCGAAGCCTGTGGGGACAAAAAATCCAGCCATGTTAAGGGTTGGTGTGGCTCAGGCTAGGTGCGATCCCTGGGTGATTTTGATGGCTTAGATGTCCCTGAGTCGCAGTTTCTTAGCCACAGGTTAGTCCCACAAGTCACAGACAAACTAACAAACCAAAAAAAAATATCGAGATATACAAGGTTATCTTTATGTGTGCATATGGTAATTTAAGAAGAATAACATTATTTTCCCTCATTTCATTTATCTTTTACCTATTCTATGTAACACCCTGGGTTTTGAACCCCCATTTTAAATAATGTATTGTTACAATGCTGAGAGGCCAGAGTGCCCAAAACAATTATTAAAAGGCTAGTGTGCCCAACACATGTAATGTTTTTATCATTATTAATAATAAATACACGGCTGGCTACTAGATGGACAAGGACTAGGGTTATAGGGGGCTATGATTCCACAAGAGAGGGGGGCTTGAGGGGATAAGTGTTTATTCCTATTATAATAACCCTTTTTGTCTAAGGGAGGGTATCAGTTACGTGAGATTCTTGGAGAAGGCTAGGAGGTTCTTGATTCCCCCCAAAATTACTTAAACCTGCCTCTGGTCTAATGGGGGGGTTGGTCGTTGGCTCATTTTCTCATTCACTTCTTCATTCACACCAATATATCCCTCACACACTTTCATGCACACACCTCCATGCACCCACTTACCCGTTCATTGATCCATCTATCATCCACGTCTTGGATTGGGGAAAGGAAGTTGAACAACTGAAGATTAGCCATGGGATAGTTGGTTGTAGTGGTCGCTGGTGTGATCCAACCGTGACCTGAGGCCGCATGTTTGAGATGTGTTGGCATGTGTCCAGTGTTTCTCACAACTACGAGTCTTTAGAGTTCCAACATTGAGATTCTAGACCAGTTGCACTGGAGCCTGAATAAGGAGAAAGACTACCTAAGGGACTTCGTGGCAGAGAAGGGTGGAGGTCTGTTCTCTCAAGTGGTTCACGCTGGGTATAAGAGAGTTGGGTACTTGGATTGCTGTGAGAGTTGGGAAGCCTGTGAGAGCTTGAGTGTTGACTGGTTTCAGAATCCAAGTAACACTCTGGAACTTTCCTTGTGGATTCATAGCCCTGGCTCAGGGGTGACGTCGTTGTTGATATTTGGAACAACAGTGTCTATGGTTGGGTGGAACATCCTTGGTCTGCAGCCAGTTGGTGCCATATTTCATAAAGAGAAGTTCTCTTTGTTATGGTATCATTTACATGTATATGAATGTATTTCTGCTATGTATGCTTAATTATCGTTTAATTGAATCTTTAGACTATGCATGCTTGCTAGATATTGTTGTGCATGTCATTAAAGTCTTTTCTTTTAATGCATCCTTAAATTTTAAAATGTATTTGTAAGAGAAAGAAGTCCAAGGGAAGGCTTGAAGATAACATGCTTGTCCTGTGGGTGGATGGGTATCTTACAGTTTGGTATCATAGCGTTTGGTTGAAACACCGAGCCAGTATGGGTTGGTTCTGTTGGTCAGAGTCTCGGGGTCGAGATCTAATTTCGACCGTGAAGTTGAAAATATTAGGAGGAATGGCGTTGCGGAATACATGCAGGAGATAGAATGTTAGAGACCTGTGTAAGGGGTTCGAAGGATCGTGACCATCCCCTTCAAATTCGGGAGTGATCACCACTGTAGGATCGGGAGAGATCCGATATCATTGGATTGGAGGACAAGTGAATAGGGGTTGTCCGATGAAAAGGAAGCAAGGGTTAAGGTCACAACTGTCAGATCCCATGGGAGAGGGAGATCAACAGATAAGAGGCATTGTGGGGAACCAAGTTGCACGGGAGATAATTTCCCAAGGTGGTCCCTCAATCCAAACCACAGTTTCC
This sequence comes from Picea engelmannii, assembly GCA_009831015.1. Taxonomy (NCBI): domain Eukaryota; kingdom Viridiplantae; phylum Streptophyta; class Pinopsida; order Pinales; family Pinaceae; genus Picea; species Picea engelmannii. Next base: position 207,630 of record ML806005.1, on the reverse strand, counting down.
CCAAGGGGTTACGTGTTAGGATATGGAGAATTGCAGGGTAAAAGAGGGTTACTCCAATGCCGCCGATGTGTTCCCCCACAAATTGAAAGGCATGCAGTGATGTGACAGGTTAGGACTCGAACATCGAAGCTTCGAATAGCATAATTAGCTGGGGACCATCGATCCATAGGAGGACACACGTCAACTAATCGTGTTCTCTGGGTGAAAGCACTCTGGGAAAGAGTGAGCGAGGAGAAGTTGAGAGTTGAAACTCCCAATTACTGAAGAGCTGGAGACCCAAAGTAAATTTCGACTGTCGGATCGTCCAACGTAGATATTGACCGTCGATCGCCAAGAGGTTACATCTCAGCAGATTAGTAACTCTAGAGGAATCTGTTCAAGAGGTTTTCAGTTGAGATTTGATACTCCTGAATCCCAGAGAGCCAGAGAGACGAAGAAAATCTCAACCGTCTGATCATCCGAGAGGATCTCAGCCATTGATCTGCCAAGATCTATGCGTCACCAGATCTAGGGCTTCAGATACAAGCCAATGGGGCCAGATAAGTTTTGGAATTTGATATTTCCAAAGTTTGAAGACCCGAAGTAAGCCTTAACCATAAAATTAAGGAGGACACGCGGTGCAGATCCATGGACTCCGGGTGAAGACCCGAAGTGAATCTTAGTCTTCTGATCTAGGAGGACACATGGCAGCATATTGGCTAGTTCAGGAATGCGGAGTTCGGGAGAATTGGAAGTGTGCTAGCATGGAAAACTCCCAAAGTCTCGAGGCCCGAAGAGTAACAGTTACGAGGCATGATGATGTCACCAAGAGGTGATGTGGACCTCGGAATTTGTGAAGTGATGTGGCTTGCAGACATCACGTAGGATGACATGGACACATTGGATGTGTGCCACATGTCAATACGTTTTGAGCATTTGGAGTATTGAAAAGTTAGTTAGAACCTGACACGTGTCACTCGTCTGATTGGGCCACATGTCCACTTCTAGTTTTTCTCCACATGGAGACATATCCTACAATCTGTAGACTGGGCACTCCAAAGGGGAAATATGTGACAGGTTTCATTGGGTCAAAATCTCTCGAAGGCCCGAAGGGCGGAGTACGTATTGACCGTTGATTCTAGAAGAGACACGTCAAAGTATCGTCGACTTCAGGTAAAAGCATTGTGGGAGAAAGTGAAAGAGGAGGGTTTGAAACTTCTAAAGCCCGAAGAGTCGAAGCGATTCACAACTAGTGATCTATGGGAGGACACCCATCGACAGATCATGAACTCTAGGTAAAATCGTTCCGGGAGGAGGCAAGCGAGGAAAGTCAAGACTCTTGAAGCGCAGAGTCTTGAAGTGGATCTCAATCGTTGATTGTGAAAGAGGACGAGGACCATTGATCCGGTCCTGGATGAAAGTTTCGAAGTCCCGAAGCTCTGGAAAAACACTTTTTCAGCTAAGCGTAGGGTCGTGGCCATGGTCATATGCATATTTAGAGCTGAGGGAAGGAGGGATGAGGGCCGAATTGGTTGTCTTTGAGATGGAAAGGTGCTAAGGAAGGATTTAGCCGTGGTTTCTAGTCGTGGTCACCTGGGAAGGTGGTTTGAAGGAAGCACCTGCGCAGGATGAGATTCTATGTCGGCCAAGGATAACATGACACTGTTATTTTCAAAGAATGGGGATATGATCTCCATGAACAAAAAAAAAGAGGAAAGAGACCTGTAGCATGGTTTGAAAATTTTGTTTATCATATGCATAATTCTAACAAAATGGTCGCTTGCACATTTTGCAGAATTAAGGGGCTTAAGCACATCAACGCAGGATGTGTATTGAGGAAATGGAAGAAGGTGAGGGAGCCTCCATTCATGATAAGGAGGCTAAAGGCCAGAATACCAGAGTCAGTAATGCAGAGAAAGAGTCCAATGGACGCAAGAGAAAAGGAGAGAAGGAAACATTAATAGAAATGGTAAGAAGCCTAAAGATGGAAGTGCGGAGCTAAAAGTGGACAATGAGAGACTGATGAGAGAGAAAAGTCAGATAAATGCTCAAGTGTTGCAGAGCTTAAATCAGTTGTAGAGACAAACGAAGCAGGGATCAAAATCAAGATAAGAGGAAGAAGGAAATTTCCATGAAAGAAGGGATGATCATAGAAGAGATGGTTATTCTAGAAGTGCTAGTAGAGCTCATGGACACCACTTACTTCCTTACCTAGAAATACAATTTTATGCATCAGAAGATCCCGTAAGCAGTCCAGAGGTGTATCTTGTTAGACACTAAAGAAGGAAACAAGAGGTAGATAGTTTGAAAGGAGAGTTGATGAAGCTCAAGCCACCTTCCTTTGATGGTGAAAGAGAAAGGGAAGATGATGTCGAAGCATGGTTTCTTGGGCTCAAGAGATATTTTTAGTTGCATAACTATTCGTCCAACCTGGAATCCAGGATTGCCACCTACCATTTACACTGGAAAGATGCAATGTGGTGGGACCAACTGAAGCAAGTGGAACATGTTAATGAAAGTAGGATCACTTGGAAGCAGTTCAACAAGTACTTCCAGAAGGAGTACCTCTCAGAGCATTTCTATGACAAGAAAATGTAGGAGTTATTTGAAATCAGGTTGGGAAGCATGACTATGGCAGAGTACGAGAAGAATTTCTTTGGATTATTAAAGTATGTCAGGTTCATTGGTGATGAGAAAGTGAAAATACAGAGATTTGTAAGTGGAATTCCAGCCTTTTATAAGGAAAAGATCAAATATGATGAACCCAATACCTTGACTGAAGCTGTCAGGAAGGATAAATACCTGTATGAGCAAGGCCAGGAAAGAGAATCCCTGCAGAAATATTTGAAGGAAAAGAATAATGCAAAGTCCAATCAGAGGAGGAAAGGATTCAAACCTCCCTTCAATAGGAATGAGCCTAATATAAATCATCAAGATCATTATGCTAAGGGGGATTTCAAGAAAAAAGATTCCTTGGGAAAAGGGGGAAGACCACCAGTCCAATGCTGGGGATGAAAGGAAGATCACCTGTACAAGGATTGCCCACACAAAAAAGACAGAGTGAGGACTGTGCAAAACATCCAAGAGGCTACAATAGTCGAATATATGGGAAGAGTCTATGCAACTTTAGATGATTGACAAGAAGAGTACCAATCCAATATGATCGAGGTGGAAGGTAAGATCATAAATCAACCTGTTTCTATTTTGATTGATTCAGGAGAAATTCATTGCTACATTGATCCTAAGATAGTGTATATATTACAGTTGGGGAAAAGTAAACTTGGAAAAACAAGTTTGGTTCAATTAGCCACTGGGACCAAAAGAAGAATCCATGATATGGTCTGAAGTTGTTCCATAAGTCTTAAAGGCATGAATACTAGTATTGATCTAAATATCATACCATTAGGGTCTTATGATATTATGATTAGAATGGATTGGTTGGACAAGCATCATGTTGTCCTATATTGTCATAACAAGACATTTACCTGTTTTGATGGAAATGGATAACATAGCACTTTGAAACGAATTCCAAGACCCATCTCTATAAGGGAGATTTTAGGCTTACAGCTAAAATGATGCTTTAGGAAAGGATGTCAACTATATGCAGCTCATGTGGAAGAGCCAGATAATACAAAGGGGCCAAGCCTCGAAGATTTCTTGGTACTACAGGAATTTGAAGATGTATTCCAAGAAATACCTGGATTTCCACCAAGAAGGGAGATAGATTTCTCAATTGATTTAGTGCCAAGAGCTGCCCCGTTGTCAAAAACACCTTACAGAATGAGTACACTAGAGTTAAAAGAATTACAAATGCAGTTGGAGGAATTGTTGAAGAAAGGGTACATCCATCCAAGTGTTTCACCTTGGGGAGCACTAGTACTTTTTGTCAAAAAGAAGGATGGAACCTTGAGGCTTTGTATTGACTTCTGACAACTGAACAAGTACACTATAAATAACAAGTATCCTCTACCTTGAATTGATGACCTCTTTGATCTGCTAAGAGGGGCAAATATATTTTCAACGATTGACCCGAAGGCAAGATACCATCAGGTAAGAATCAAGGAAGAAGACATTCATAAGACAACCTTTAGGACCAAGTATGGGCATTATGAATTTGTAGTTCTGCCATTTGGACTGACCAATGCACTAGCTGTATTCATGTGCTTAATGAATGGCATATTCAAGAATTATTTGGATAAGTTTTTCATAGTATTCCTGGATGACATACTTATCTATTCTAAGTCTAAAGAGGAGCATGAACATCACTTAAGACTGGTGTTGAAAGAATATCCATTACTTGGGACAAATTATTTCAGAGAAGGGCATAACAGTAGATCCAGAGAAGATCAAATCCATTAGAGGATGGACAACACCTAGAAATGTGTTAGACGTGAAATATTTTATGGGATTAGATGGCTACTACAGAAGGTTCATAGGAGGGTTCTCTAAGATTTCTCATCCCATCACTTCTTTGAAAAAGAAGGGAACTAAAGTTGAATGGACACTCAAGTGTGAAAATAATTTTAATCTGTTGAAGGAATTACTTACTAGTGCACCTGTGTTAAAGATTGTTGACCCAAATGAAAGTTTTGTGGTATGTACAAACACATGTAAGGAAGGAATTGGGGGAGTCCTTAGAAAAAATGGACATGTCATTGGATATGAGTACAGAAATATTAAGGAACATGAGAGGAACTATGCCACCCACGACTTAGAACTTGCTGCCATTGTTCATGCCTTGAGGATGTGGAGGCATTATCTCATGGGGAAGAAATTCGAATTAAGGATAGACCACATTGGCTTGAAGTATATTTTTGAACATCCAACCTTGAATGCCAGGAAAACAAGATGGCTGGAATTTCTAAGTGAATATGACTTCGATATCAATCATATAAAGGGAAAGGAGAATAAAGTTGATGATGCACTTAGTAGAAGAGTGCATCTCATGCATGTTATTGTTGTTAGTATGCATCAATCAGACTTGAAGAGAAAAATTTTAGATGGACTTGTTACAGACCAACATTACCTATAGGTAAAGGAAAATTTACAGCAAGGAGATGTACAACTGAAAATAAAAGAGTATGAGATAAAGTAAGACGGATTACTCATGCATAAAAATAGAATCTATGTTCCTATTTTTGGAGAACTGAGGAATTTGGTACTGAAGGAAATGAATGATGTTCCTTATGTTGGACATCCCGGTTACCAAAAAACAATTATAGTAGTAAGAAGCAAGTTCTTTTGGCCGGGAATGAAGAAGGATGTTGTTGATTACATCACTTGATGTATGGAATGTCAGAAGGTGAGGGCTGAGCATAGGCACCCAGCGGGTTTGCTGCAGCCATTGCCAATCCCAGAGAAGAAATGGGAAGTGATCACCATGGATTTCATCATAGGATTACCCAGAACGAATAAGAAACATGATTCAATCATGGTGGTGGTTGACAAATTAACAAAGTCCGCTCATTTTGTGCCTGTGAAGACAACACATACAACAACTAATATTGCATAAATTTTCATGAAGGAAATTGCTAGGTTGCATGGGATACCTAGGACAATTGTCTCAGATAGAGATACAAAGTTTACCTCCAATTTTTGGAGGGGATTTTTTAAAGGATTTGGCACAAATATAAAATTTAGCACAACATATTATCCCCAGACAGATGGAAAAACAGAGAGAGTCAATCGAATAATTGAAGACATGCTGAGAATGTATGTGATGGATAAGCCATCTAAGTGGGAAGATTAATTACACTTGGTTGAGTTCGAATATAATAATGGGTATCAAGATTCATTGAGAATGAGCCCATTTGAAGCCTTGTATGGTAGGAAATTCAATACTCTAGTGATTTTGGACAACCCAACAGATAGAGTGGTACTTGGACCGGAGTTGCTCAAGGACATGGAAGGCCAGGTGGTTAAGATCAAGCATAATTTAAAGGCAACTCAGGATAGACAGAAAGTTTATGTTGACAAGAATAGGACAAATAGAGAGTTTAAAGTAGGGGAGCATGTACTTTTGAAAGTGAAGCCCAAGAAAATTTCTTTGAAACTGGGTGGTTGTATGAAGCTGGCAGCCAAATTCTGTGGTCCATTTAAAATATTGGATATAATAGGGATAGTTTCATACATGCTTGTATTGCCTGCTTCCATGAATGTGCATAATGTATTTCATGTATCTTTACTAAAGAAATATGTACATGACCCTAACCATGTTATTGATTGGCATATGATTCAGGTAGAGACAGAGGGATATTTTCAGGTTCAGCCAGTGCGGGTATTGGACAAAAAAGTCAAAATTCTACGGAATCGAATTATAGAGCTGGTAAAAGTTCAGTGGAATTGCTATGGTCCTGAAGATTCTACATGGGAGCATGAAGATGCCATGCGGGCAGAGTACCCACAACTTTTTGAATAAATTTGAGATTTTGATCTCTATTTTGTATAGGCATTGAGGGCAGTGCCAAAATAAGGGGGAGGGGATGTAACACCCCAGGTTTTGAACCCCCATTTTAGATAATGTATTGTTACAATGTTGAGAGGCCAGAGTGCCCAAAACAATTATTAAAAGGCCAGTGTGCCCAAGACATGTAATGTTTTTATTATTATTAATAATAAATACACGGCTGGTTGCAAGATGGACAAGGACTAGAGTTATAGGGGGCTATGATTCCACAAGAGAGGGGGGCTTGAGGGGATAAGTGCTTACTCCTATTCTAATTACACTTTTTGTCTAAGGAGGGGATCAATTACGTGAGCTTCTTGGGGAAGGCCAGGAGATTCTTGATTCCCCCCGAAATTACTTAAACTCGCCTCTGGTCTGATGGGGGGGTTGGTCATTGGCTCATTTTATCCTTCACACCATTCTATCCCTCATGCACTTTAATGCATGCCCATCCATGCACCCACTTACATGTTCATTGATCCATCCGTCATCCACATCTTGGCTCCGGGAAAGGAATCTGAAATGATAAATATTAGCCATGGGATAGTTGGTTGTAGTGGTCACTAGTGTGATCTAGCCGTGAACTGAGGACACATTTATGAGATGCATTGGCATGTGTCCAACATTTCTCACAGCTGCGGGTCTTGAGAGTTCCAACATTGAGGTTTTGGACCAGTTTCACTGGAGCCCGAATAAGGAGAAGGAATTCCCGAGGGACTGCGTGGTAGAGAAGGATGGAGGTTCATTATCTCGGGTGGTGCAAGCTGGGTAGAAGAGAGCTGGGTACTTGGATTGTTGTGAGAGATGGGAAGTTTGTGAGAGCTTGGGTGCTGACTGGTTTTAGAAGAAAAGTAATAGTCTGTAACAATCCTTGTGGATTCATATCCCTGGCTCGGGGGTGACATTGTTGTTGAGATTTGGAACAGGAGTGTCTACGGTTGGGTGGAACGCCCTTGGTCTACAGCCAGTTGGTGTCATCTTTCATAAAGATAAGTGCTCTTTGTTATGGTATCATTTACATGTATATGAATGTATTTCCATTATTTATACTTAATTATCGTTTAATTGAATTTTTAGACTATGCATGCTTGTTGGATATTGTTGTGCATGTTGTTAAAGTCTTTTCTTTTATGCATCCTTAAATTTTAAAAGGTATCTGTAAGAGAAAGAAGTCCAAGGGCGGGCTTGAAGGTAGCATGTCCTGCCTGTGGGTGGTTGGGTACGTTACATTCTACTATCTGTTACAATCACAATTGTAGCTCCAACCTCTAAAACACATCCATAATATTGATCTCCTCCAGCTGGTAATCTATTCCATTTGGTATTTGTGAAAATAATAGAATCATCTAAATCTCGGTTTGCGAGTTGAATTGAAAATCTTTCGGCAATGTTGATAACAAAATAGTACTTGGCATCTCCCTTCACTGATCATTCCATTGTTGTGTTCACATAATCAATTATATTTTTTTCAATCATGCAAGAGATGTTATGCTCTTCACAAAACTCCAACATCTCTTGAGTTTCCTTCACTCCTCCATTCGAACTTCCCCCATAAATCGTCGACCTATAAACAATCTAAAAAAACCAGTTGCTTAACCCCCCCCACACACAAAAAGTCCAATCATATCCATAGAGTAAGATTAAATGAATCACAACATATGGCATGCATCCATAAAGAAGCAAAAAAGGGTGGAAGAATAACTTTCTAGCTATGATGACCGCATGATGAAAATAAATAGGATTTTCAAGGAGACCAACCAAAACCAATTTCCCTTGCACTTTCAATAAACTAATGAGAGGTTTCAAGGGATGGTCAATAGAGACCGTGTCAATTATGTAATCCAGGGACTTGGCTGCATCCTGCATCTGCTTCAGGTCTTTGTTGATGATGAAGTGATCTAGCCCCAAAACCTTTCTTGCTTCAGTTTCCTTCTTGCAGTCCAAAATATTTGCCCATTTTTACAGCCATGTGTCCCAAACTGCCAAGGCTTTTTCCAGGTTTTGTCATTTGGAGGTATTTCATGGGGATGTATACAATTATTCTCGAACATAGAAATGTGGATACTGCATCAAACGATAGACTCTCTGAAATCTTCACTACAAATATGCACTACATATTTGACTTGAAAATGTATTTGGCCGAGATATAAAATGGAAATGGTTACAATGCATAAATTGGGAAAACTATATATCATACCTTTAGTCACACACCATCAAGGATGAGTCACCTAGAAACATGGGAGACCCATCCACATTAATGGCATTATACATCAAAACAACCCTCTCACAATACTTCTCTTTCCATTGGCTATAGGAATCACATTGTTGGAAGCTCCAAACCATGCAGCCCATGCCCGCACAATCTCCAATAAAAAAATTATTCACTTATGATCCCACTTCAGTTACATACCCTACAATTTCATGGCTGAAATCACATACTGCTAATTAAAATAAAACAAGTAAAAATTGATAGAGATAAGAGGAAACGTTGGCAATAGAGGGGAAAAAAAAAAAAACAAGTAAAAACTGATAGAGATAGGAGGCAATGATGGTAATAGAGGAAAATAGAAAGACATTACCCTGGAACCATTGGATATATCGAATTTTTCCATTCATTCCAAATTTGGTATATATCAGAGTGAGGTATAGATCAAATTGAAAAATTCCATAGTACATGACGTTGAAAGTTACATCATTGGATCCAATTTTCCTGCCAAAACAAATTAAAACACTCAGTGTTAAAACATTCAGTGAAATGAAATTGGAGTTTCCCATCCACTTACAAATGAAAATGGTTAACCATAAACGTTTTTTCCCTATAACATGCAAGTGGGGCACAATCATACATAATATACATATAATTGTCAATGTTAATGGTGATTTTTCACAGCACCATCTCTGGTTTCTTGTAACTTGTTCTCCATCCTTCACTTATGGTTTTTGAAAATGGCATCTAAAATCTTCATCTTATGCTTCTTCTAATTACTTTTCATCAACTGAGTACTTGTGAGCAGAGCGGTCAACATCAATCTCGAAAGACATCCATGTCACTTGTTGCATATGTGGATAGAGAGGGTATAATCATTCATAATATACATATCACAATCAATGCTAATGGTGTGTTTTCACACCACCATCCCTTATTTCTTATAACTTGTTATCCATCCTTTGCTTTTGGTTTTTGAAAATAGTATCTAAAATATTATTCTTCTGCTTTTGTAAAAGTGTAAAGGAAAAAAGCCAAGGTCTCACTCTCTTATATAAAAAATGGTTGCGAAGAAGCCATACCTTTATTACTTTATTATGTAAGCGAAGAGGGATACATGGGAGAGTAATGAAGAGGGATACTTGGGAGAGTAATGATTGATGTGAGGTTGCAGGCAATGAGGCGGTGATGAACTAATGCGAGAGAAAATCATCTATTGTAGATCACGACATCGACTGCAGTGGATGAGGCAATTGTGTAGTGGCAGTGAGGAACTGATGGGAGAGAAAAACATTGACTACAAAGCATGATGTCGATTATAGTGAGTGTAAATAAATATAAATAAATATTTGAAATGAATTAAAGAGGGAACAAATAATGAATAGAGGGATAAGGATGTATTAAAAATAACTCTTCAATCCCAAGGAGGATGTCTTGGGATTCACGATAACACTTCAATTTGATCAACCAAAACACTTCAATTTGATCAGCCAATAGTGTGATACAAAAATAAATTTAAATATTAGAAAAAAATAATAAAATATAATCTATAATGTAAAACTATGGAAAACATGATAAATGTTTTGGTCACTATATGAATATGTGGACTCTACAAACTAGCCTTAGAAATAATACCCAATACTAGTTTTGATTTTTAGTACAATGCATATGGTATAGTAATTGGTCTTCTTGTTCATTCATTGGTTGATATTACAATAGATTTTGTATTAATCGTGTTCTTTCCTTTACCATTGGTCTTCTTGTTCATTCATTGGTTGATATAATTAGAGATAATGAATATTCTCTTAGTTACTTAGGTTTTGATTGCATTCTCATTTAGGACCGAGATCCTATTTTCTAGAGGTTTGTTTCAGCTCTCTAAACCAAATGTAACCTTATATATTCATGTACTTCTCATTGATTAATAAATGAGTTGAGTGTAATTGATTTGGCTGCCTCCAGGTGATGCCTCACCTGAGGGAAGTTGGTTTCATTCTGTTTAATTTTTGTTCCCATTCTTCAAGTTCGTATCAGAGCCTGGTCAGAGGTTGAGTGAAGAATTCTTGTGTAGGAGTCGCAGTGTGGAGATTTCTCCAACGTGGTGGAGATCTGATCCTTGTTGTAGTTTTTGTTGGACGGGGAAGCTCGCAACCAGAGGAGCTTTCCTTACAAGAGATTGTGGAGATCATTGCTGGTACACCTAGATCGTTGTTGCCCATATCATTTCTTCATGTGGAACGTATGCACAAAGGTGATAGCAGAAAGTGTTGAGTGTTGAGTCGACTTATTGTTTCCCAATGTGAAGACTGGAAAAGATTGGTCCATCTTGTCACTATTTTTGTGAAAGGGCTGCGAGAGAGGGGACTCCATGAATTAGAGGTGCACCCAGATCTGCATCTATTGAATCGTTGGTATATGGCCAACTCTATAGAGAGGAACTGAGGGGTCTACACGGATTTCCTCTGTTATTTTTTTAAGTGTTGCATTGGTGGTTTTGTTTCTAGTGCCTCTGTCTTGGGTTTGAGAGGCCACACCATTTCCTCTATTATTTTTAACTAGTGTGGCTACTAGGATTCAAGCCTAGGTCTCCACGATGATCGTTGCTATCAGATCGTTGTGTATATTGGCACTTTGCAAGATGTGATCGTTGGTGTCAGATCGATGGTATATTACTATCAGATTGCTGGTATGTTGTTGGTATGTTTCTGGTATCACATATATATATTCTATGTCAATGCTCGAAGTAAGGAGGGAAATGATTGCGATCTAATACTTCAATATCATTACATTCTCTCAAACCAATATTCAATGATGAGGTTTTTCATCGAGTAACAGATTAGAGTTGTGCCCATTTAATGTATCACATATCATCTTCTTTAAGTATGCCTTTGATATGCTTAAAACTATGATTATAGAAATAAAAAGGAGATCAGTGTTGTTGTTGTTGGGCCTTGAAGATCCCTGCCTGGATTGTGCACTTGTGTGGATTTCCAGATTTTTAGATTGGATTTCTCTCATCTATATCGTTTCTCTCCAGATTTTCCATATCTAGAGATTGTTGCTCATCCAGATTGTCCAGATCATTGTTGATGTTGTCATTTTTTTGGTGTTTGATCGCTGCTTGGGGAGGAGTTTGTTTCCTTTGTAAGGTTCGCTACTTTGAAGAGGAGTTTCATTATCTTTGAATTTGTTGTGAGTTTGCTGCATGAAGGAGTTTGCCGAAATGGTGAATCCACTTGCAAAAACTTATCTCAATGAAGCCAATAAGTTAGATGGATCAAATTTCATCAATTGGAAATTCAAAATGCAGACCTTGATGGAAGGTTATGGTGTGTGGATGGTTGCAAAAGGAGATGAAGTGTGACCCGATGTGGCTACAGGTGAGACAACAGAAGCAATCCAAGATTGGGATAAGTGGGAGAACAAATCCAATGTATTATTATGAATGTCTGTGAAAGATAATATAATTCCACACATTAGAGATGCTAAGACTTTTAGTGAAACTTGGAAAGTACTGAAAGATTGGTATGAGACTAATAATACAAATCGTATTATTTTTCTGAAGAGTAAATTGCTAAGTATTAAAATGGATGTAAATGAGTCTGTTAGTACTTTCCTTATGAAAATTAAAGACATGAAAGAAAAATTGGGAGATTTAGGAGAAAAAGTGTCGAACATTGATCTTGTCACAATTACCCTAAACTGAATGCTAGAGGACAATCAAATGTTTATAACAGACCTTGCAACGAGAGAGAAAGCTCCTACCTTTGAGGAAATAACAGGTATATTGTTGCAAGAAGAAGAGAGGCACACGAATTTGAAGCCTCACAATTCATATAACACTATGGACAAAGAAGATATTCCCTAAAGGGAAACCAGGAGAAGGAGGCAGAGGAGGAAGTTCATTTCACAGAAAGTCATTTCCAAATCAAAATCAAGGTATGTCATTTCCAAAGCCAATCAAGCTATGTCATCTAATAGAAATGAGACTAATTGTTTCTATTGTGGTAGGACTGGGCATCTTTCCAATGAATGTTATAAGAAGAAAAATTATTAGGCTAGACATAAACATAAGAAACATTCATGACACTTTGTAGAAGAAAACCCAAATTTTGATTCAAAAGATCTTAGATTATTTGTGTCTAATGTTGCACTGTCTACTTAAATTGATGATGTTGACACATGGTTTTTGGATTTTGGAGCCTCAATTCACATGACATGTAATAATAATTGGTATATAAACTTTAAAGAAACACATAATGGTGACCATATTTCTCTTGGAGATGATCATTCTTATCAGATCAAGGGATATGGATATATTCTAGTAACACTCCTGAATGGTACTGTTAGACACATTCACAATGTTGTGTATGTCCATGGGATAAAGAAAAACTTGATTTATGTGTCCACAATTACAGATCAGAAATTTAAGGTTGAATTCTTCAAGACATATTGTATAGTGAAGGAATTGCAGGATCATTACAGAACCATTTCTTCAGGAGTCAGAGTTGGAGGTCTGTACAAACTTGATGTAATCAATAAGAATCATCAAGCATTGACTTCTGAAACTATACCTACAGAAAATCTTTGGCACCAGAGGTATGGTAATATTAATTATCATGATTTGTTGTTATTACAAAAACAAAGTATGGTTGAAGGATTCCTTATGTCGAAGAATGAATATGTTGGTTGTGAAGGTTGTGCATTAGGAAAACTACACAGAGATGAATTTCCCTCTAATCTCGATAGGAGAAAAAGAGATATTTTAGAACTTGTGCACAGTGATGTTTGTGGACCAATGCAGACAAGGTCCTTCGGTGGTGCTTATTATTTTTTTCTATTTATTGATGATTTCAAAAGATACACATGGGTTTATTTCCTTAGGAGAAAGAGTTATGTTTTTGAATACTTTAAGGAATTCAGAAACATGGTGGAGAAGCAAACAGGAAAAACCATAAAAATCCTTTGTTCAGATCAAGGGGGAGTGTACAGATTGGGGAACCTTATAAAGTATTGAAAATACATGAAATAATACAACAATTCACAGTAGCACACACTCCACAGCAGAACGGAGTTGCAGAAAGGAAAAAAAAAACTCTGGTGGAGTGTGCATGAAGTATGATGAAAGGTGAGAATCTCTCAAATGATTTTTGGGTTGAGGCCATTAGCATTGTTGTTTATTTAAAGAATATAAGTCCAACAAGGCGTCTTGATCATAAAACTCCTTTCGAATCCTTGTATGATTCTAAACCAACAGTTAATAATTTAAGGATATTTGGGTGCAATTATTTTGCACATATTCCAAAGGAGAATAGGAAGAAGCTTGATCCTAAAGCCATCAAATGTATTTTTATAGGTTACTGTTTAGAATTTAAATCATATAAATTGTTTGATCCATCTACTCATAAAGTGTTTGTGAGTAGAGATGTAATTTTCCATGAGAAAACTAAAGGAAGCAATGAAAGAAACAATCATGAGGGATGGCATGGTATACTTGAAGATGAAGAGGTCAAAGAAGAAGTTCAAGAGCAATAGAAATAGAAACAACATGAAAAGGCACCTAGTGACATGGATACAATCAGCAATGAAGAAGAATCTTCACAAAATGAAGAAGAAGTCACCAACCAATTGAGAAGATATTCACGACATGTTTGCCCACCTAAAATATATAAATATTATTCCTTGATGAGAAGTATTTCAAATGTCATAGAACCCATGATTTTTAATGAATCTAATGAACATGAAGAGTGGAGAAAAGAAACAGAGGAAGAATATGACTCTATAATGAAAAACAAAACTTGGGAATTGACTGAATTGCCTAAAGATAAAACTCCCATAGGATGTAAATGGATATACAAACCTAAATTCAAAGCAGATGGAGGTGTAGATAAATATAAATCCATATTGGTGGAAAAATGGTATTCACAAAAGGAGGGCATTGATTATGTTGAAACATTTTCACTAATAGCTAAATTAAATACTATAAGATTGTTAATTGTATCAACTACAAAATACCATTGGAAGCTTAACCAATTAGTTGTAAAATCTGCTTTTCTGAATGGTGAGTTAAAGGAGGAGTTTTACCTTACTTAACCAGTGCGGTTTGTGAAAAGTGGTCAGGAACATTTAGTGTGTAAATTAAAGAAAGCATTGTATGGAATGAAACATGCACCTAGGTCATCGTATGAAAAGATAGATTCCTTCTTTCTTCAGCAAGGTTTTATGAGGAGAAAAAGTGATCCAAATATGCATACCAAGTTTGATGAAAAGGGACATGTTGTACTAATTTCCTTTTATGTTTATGATTTAATTATTATAACAAAATCAGAAAAAATGATTAAGGGAATTAAGAAGCAAATGTCGCAGGTATTTGAAATGAAAGATCTTGGTGAGTTACATTACTACCTAGGTCTTGAGGTTTGGATAAATGTTGGTCAAACTTTTGTTTCTCAGGGTAAATGTGTCAGAGAAGTACTTAGGATATTTAAGATGGATCAATGTAAAGTTTCTTATGTTCCAATGTAGCAGAACATAAAACTCTTTCGTGATGATGGTTCAAAGGAGGTAAATGGTACAATGTATAGCTAAATGGTGGGAATCTTGAACTATCTCACTACAACTAGACCTGACATTGCATATTATTTTAGTTTGTTAAGTCATTTTATGGCAATACCTCTAGAAATCCATTGGAATGTAGTGAAAGGGGTACTCAGGTATCTCAAAGGCACAATTGATCATGGTATTAAATATACTGATTCATTTGATGTTGAGCTGATAGGTTAATCCGATTCAGGTTGGGCTGGCAATCCATATGATCAAAGATATACTACAGTTTATTCATGTATCATTGGATCCAAGATTTTTTCATGGAGCAGTAAGAAGCAACCTACTGTACCTTTGTCAGCTACTGAGGAAAAATATAAAGCATTGTGTGCAACAACTTGTGAATCAATTTGGTTGCGAAGACTACTTCAAGATGTTGGATAAGAACAAAGGAAAGCTAAGATAATCAAATGTGATAACTAGAGCTCAATCAAGTTGGAAAATAATCTAGTTTACCATACAAGGACAAAGCATGTTTATGCTCAGTTTCATTTTGTTCGAGAAAATATGTAGTTTAATGATATTGCTTTAATATATTGTAGTACTAGTAACAATGTTGCTGATATTTTTACAAAGCCTCTTAGGAAAATTAAATTTGAAGTGTTTAGAGAGATGCTAGATGTTAAAGTCAACCCTTTCTCCATTAAGGGGGAGAATTAGAGATAATGGAGATTCTCTTAGTTAGTTACATAGGTTTTGATTGCATTCTTATTTAGGATTGAGATCCTATTTTCTAGAGGTTTGTTTCAACTCTTTAATCCGAATGTAACCCTATATATTCATGTACTTGTCATTGATTAATAAATGAGCCGAGTGGCGTTACTTTGGCTACCTCCAGGTGTTGTCTCGCCTAAGAGCAGCTGGTTTCATTCTGTTTAATTGTTGTTCCCATTCTTCAAGTGATCACTGATATTACAACAGATTTTGTATTAATCTTGTTCTTTCCTTTACCACTTGTTCATTCATTGGTTGATATTACAACAAATTTTGTAATTATTTTTATCTTTCCTTTTCTCATATATTTCTATACGTAAGATGGCCATTTTTTACTATAAAGTTTCTCATATACCTTATATATGTAACATGGCCATTTTTAATTTGAATTAATAGACAATGATATCACTTTGTGTATTATTGGAAATTGATATGTTCAATGAATTTGGGATATTTAACATTAAATATCAAATTCTAAGATAATGGGTGGCGAAAATTTTAAGAACCCCCATAAATTTATATAGATAATAAATGGGTGAATCTCCATGATACATAGGAAAATTTGAATGTTATTTTATCAATAATATAATATGTATATAAAATGTTTTGACTAATGTTTCATTGAATTATATTATATTTGTAACTTGTCAAATCTTTCATTGAACTATAAAATCGTGTAAAATTTTGGTGAATCTTTCATTGAATTATAAAACCTTGTAAATTCTCGACGAATCTTTTACTAAATTATAAATCATTGTTTACTAAATTACAAAAAATTGTGAAGTATTTAATTTTTTTGGATAAAGCATAAAACCATATATAATATTTATGTTCTAAGAATTTTGTGACCATTGTTTTGATCAGAAAGTTCTTTCGGATTCATCGCATAGGTTTTTGATTTTCGACGTTTCGGACCAAACTAGTGTGGTCCATCATCAGGAAAGTGTTTGTGAGAAATGAAGGAAAAAGGATATAACATGTATATAAATACTTGAAAAGTTTTTATAAGGAGCTGACTTATTGAAAATGAAATCAAGAATTATAAAATTTAAGAAATTATAATTGTTTGTTTAAATAATTAATTATTTGTTTGTTTAATAATTAATTATTTGTTTGTTTATTAATTTTTTATTTAATAAGAGCCGACTGGAAAATGTTTATAAATTAATATTTAGAATTATTCATATTGGCTAGGGTAGGGATCCAATTTTGACTAATTTTCCATCTATCATCTATGTTTAGATTATTAGGTTGTTTTTCAATTTTGATTGCTTCTCTGAATTTTCTATTGTGATAGTGATCTATCTTGGCAAGGATTTTGGTATCTTCAATACAAATGTGATGTTTAGTTTTATCTGAGTGTTTTGTGAGAGCTGAGGGATGAGTGTGATTGTGTTTGATGTCAGTGGCATGTTCTTGAATCCTAATTCTAAAGGAACGATCTGTTTCTCCTATGTATTGTTTACCACATGAACACGGGATCATATAGACGCCTTTATGTTCCATGGGATCAACAAAGTCTTTGACTGACCTAAGGGAATTCCTAATAGTGTTTAGGGGTTTGAAAGTTGTCCCAATGTTTTTCTTCTTTAAAATCCTTGCAAGTTTGTCTGTTGTTCCTTGTATGTAGGGTAAGTAAACCTTAGACACATCATTATTTGTTTGTTCTTTATTCCTAGGTGTTTTGGTGGAATTTTGAAAGTCTTTCATTACCTGATGTTTTTTATAGCCATTATTTTTAAAAACATTGAGGAGGTGATTTTTCTCTTCCTTTAGGTTTTCATCATCAGAAATTCTGAAGGTTCTAGTGGCTAAGGTGTTTAGAACACCTAGTTTTTGGGAGGGGTGATGATGGGAATCGGCATGAAAGTATTGTTCAGTGTGGGTTTTCTTCCTATAAACTTGATGGGATAAGGATCCATCAGGTCTTTTGTGACTCTGACATCTATAAAAGGAAGACTATCATTATTTTCAACCTCCATAGTGAACTTGATGTGATCAGATTGTTTATTAAGGTGTCACAAATTCATATAATTTGTCACAACCATGGGGCCAGATGACAAAGGTATCATCAACAAACCTATTCCAGTATTTAGGTTTGAAGGGTGAGGAGTTTAGGGCATTGTTTTTCAAATCTTCCATGAATAAATTGGCTATGATGGGAGAGAGGGGGGATCCCATAGCGACCCCACAGGTTTGTTCATAAACGTCGCCTTGGAAACTAAAGAAAGTGGATTTCAAACAAAGCTCAACTAAGTTGGCAGTGCCTAGGTTAGTGATGTTTTTGATGACTTTCATTGCTCCATCAATGGGAATTTTAGTGAAGAGAGAAACAACATCAAAGCTGACGAGGATGTCATCCTTGTCGACTTTAATGTTTTTGATCTTGTTTACAAAGAAAGAGGAGTCTTTAACAAAGGAGCTAGTGTTTCCGACTAAGGGTTTGAG
>ML806005.1:170885-189185 GCA_009831015.1 Picea engelmannii | reverse complement strand
GTCTTTTATGTTGCTTAATTTAATGGCATTGGAAACTTCTTTTGCAATCTTATTTAAGGGGTTTTTATTGAGTTTCTTATAACTTCCACTGTTATTGAGGTGATCCAACATTTTTTCAATGTAGTTTTCCTTATTCATAACGAAAACAGCCCCACCTTTGTCTGCTTTTAGAACAACTAAATTCTTATTATTGTTTAGGGATTTTAGAGCCAAAAATTCTTCTTTGGTGATATTGTTCTTTGGTGGTTTTACTCTACGGAGAATTACTGAGAAGTCTTCTCTGATTTCTTCTTTAGCATTATCTAGGAGGTTTTAAATACTATTTTCAATGCTGCATAAGATATCTTCAATAGGAATTTTGCGAGAGGCAATGACAAAGTTAAGACCTTTTCCTAGTAACCTAGTAGTGTTTTCATCGATGGGATGGGTTGATAAGTTTATAACTAAATTTTTGAGTACAATGGTTTTGACCTGGTTAGTCTTACGTTCAAAGTTGTTGACTTGTTTACTATCATTATTGGAGATATTAAGGACGAGATTTGGGTTCACGGTATTATTGCAGATCATGTCAGTGTTGGGTAGACTTATTACTTTAATCTTATTATCATTACTATTTGGTTCGTTTTTACATTGGATTTTACCATTGTGGTTGTGGTTGTTTACCATTGTAAACAACCACAAAGATAAAAGCCAATGTAAAATCGAACCAAATAGTAATGATAATAAGATTAAAGTAATAAGTCTACCCAACACTGACACGATCTACAATAATACCGTGAACCCAAATCTTGTCCTTAATATCTCCAATAACGATAGTAAACAAGTCAACAACTTTGAACGTAAGAATAACCAGGTCAAAACCATTATACCCAAAAATTTAGTTATAAACTTATCAACCCATCCCATCGATGAAAACACTACTAGGTTACTAGGAAAAGGTCTTAACTTTGCCATTTCCCCTTGCAAAATTCCTATTGAAGATATCTTATGCAGCATTGAAAATAGTATTAAAAACCTCCCAGATAATGCTAAAGAAGAAATCAGACAAGACTGCTCAGTAATTTTCCATAGAGTAAAACCACCAAAGAACAATATCACCAAAGAAGAATTTTTGGCTCTAAAATCCCTAAACAATAATAAGAATTTAGTAGTTCTAAAAGCAGACAAAGGTGGGATTGTTGTCATTATGAATAAGGAAAACTACATTGAAAAAATGTTGGATCACCTCAATAACAGTGGAAGTTATAAGAAACTCAATAAAACCCCCTTAAATAAGATTGCAAAAGAAGTTTACAATGTCATTAAATTAAGCAACATAAAAGACGATGATAAAAAGAAATTGATTGTTAGTTGCCCCTCCACCCCTAGGATATATGGACTTCCTAAAATTCATAAGGAAGGGGCCCCTCTTAGACCCATCGTCAACACAATAGGCAACCCTACTTATCAACTTGCAAAATACCTAGCTCATAAACTCAAACCCTTAGTCATAAACACTAGCTCCTTTGTTAAAGACTCCTCTTTCTTTGTAAACAAGATCAAAAACATTAAAGTTGACAAGGATGACATCCTCGTCAGCTTTGATGTTGTTTCTCTCTTCACTAAAATTCCCATTGACGGAGCAATGAAAGTCATCAAAAACATCACTTACCTAGGCACTGCCAACTTAGTAGAGCTTTGCTTGAAATCCACTTTATTTAGTTTCCAAGGCGACGTTTATGAACAAACTTGTGGGGTCGCTATGGGATCCCCCCTCTCTCCCATCATAGCCAATTTATTGATGGAAGATTTGGAAAACAATTCCCTAAACTCCTCACCCTTCAAACCTAAATACTGGAATAGGTTTGTTGATGATACCTTTGTCATCTGGCCCCATGGTTGTGACAAATTATATGAATTTGTGACTCACCTTAATAAACAATCTGATCACATCAAGTTCACTATGGAGGTTGAAAATAATGTTAGTCTTTCTTTTCTAGATGTCAGAGTCACAAAAAGACGTGATGGATCCTTATCCCATCAATTTTATAGGAAGAAAACCCACACTGAACAATACCTTCATGTCGATTACCATCATCACCCCTCCCAAAAACTAGGTGTTCTAAACACCTTAGCCACTAGAGCCTTTAGAATTTCTGATGATGAACACCTAGAGGAAGAGAAAAATCACCTCCTCAATGTTTTTAAAAATAATGTCTATAAAAAACATCAGGTAATGAAAGCCTTTCAAAATGCCACCAAAACACCTAGGAATAAAGAACAAACAAATAATGATGTGTCTAAGGTTTACTTACCCTACATACAAGGAACAACAGACAAACTTGCGAGGATTTTAAAGAAGAAAAACATTGGGGCAACTTTCAAACCCCTAAACACTATTAGGAATTACCTTAGGTCAGTCAAAGACTTTGTTGATCCCATCGAACATAAAGGCGTCTATATGATCCCGTGTTCGTGTGGTAAACAATACATAGGAGAAACATGTCGTTCCTTTAGAATTAGGATTCAAGAACATGCTGCTGACATCAAACACAATCACACTCGTCCCTTAGCTCTCACAGGACACTCAGATAAAACTAAACATCACATTTGTATTGAAGATACCAAAATCCTTGCCAAGATAGATCACTATCACAATAGAAAATTTAGAGAAGCAATCGAAATTGAAAAACAACCTAATAATCTAAACAGAGATGATGGATGGAAAATTATTGAAAATTGGATCCCTACCCTAGCCAATATGAATAATTCTAAATATTAATTTATAAACATTTTCCAGTCGGCTCTTATTAAATAAAAAATTAATAAACAAACAAACAAATAATTATTAAACAAACAAATAATTAATTATTTAAACAAACAATTATAATTTCTTAAATTTTATAATTCTTGATTTCATTTTCAATAAGTCGGCTCCTTATAAAAACTTTTCAAGTATTTATATACCTGTTATATCCTTTTTCCTTCATTTCTCACAAACGTTTTTCTGATGATGGACCACACTAGTTTGGTCCGAAACGTCAAAAATCAAAAACCTATGCGATGAATCCGAAAGAACTTTCCGACCATATATAATAATAGGAAAACAAATTACAATATACTCATTTTACATGTTTGGAAAAAGAAATATAATTTGTCCCTCCTCCAAACACTCTAGCAAACATCAAGAGTTGTGTTTGTCAGGGTTCTTTTGTACACTCTTGCATATCCATGTATTAGTTTTGAGGATATTTCACCACAAAGTTCCTATTATGGGATGGATCCACAAATTAATTTGCAAAGAGGAGTATGAGGAAAAACGACTATTAGGAGTGTTTACCAATGGATTATAGATAAGGAAGGAAACTACACTAGTTGTTGTATAAAGCAAATGTTGAATATGTTAGCAGTTGTTTTGCACCTCGCCAATTCATCAATCTTCCATGAAAGAAGTGTTAGACATGTTGTTGTCCATATGAAAGAACAAAAATCTCTTCATAAATGACATGGATTTTAGTTATAATTATTATAATTTAAAAATTATTGTAATTTCAAATCTGCTTAATGTTAAGAATTTTTTGTAACTGTAAAAAAAATTAGAATATAAAAATTAGAAATTAATCTTTCTAAATATATTTGGAATTAAAATACATTTAAACTAACCAATATATCGAAATGAAATTAATATATTAAAATCAACAAACGTTGAAACTAATGTACAAACACTTAAAAAAGATAACTTATTCTAAATTTAATACATAATACAAAAATTACACTAAGTGCAATGCTATACAATCTTTCATTTGTATTATTGATTTTGGGAGATGGTAGCTATGACCATATTTTTAAAGACAATGCCATACATATGTTTAAAGGAAAAAATAACTTTGAAAAACAAATATTAACTAAATTAATTTAATAGTATATCTCCTAAGCTTTCATAATATAATAATTCTTAAATGAATTTCATCCAATATTTATTAAATTACTAAATTATTATATTATTTTAATAATATATTTTTTACATTTTCGTAATATAATAATTGTAAATGAATTCTATTTAATATTTTAATATCAATTGAAAAATTTCTTTCAAAACTAAAATCCAATTATTGTAATATGTTTTAAATTCTTTGAAAATAGTATAAAGGTTTAATGAATTTAATAGTTAAGAATATGTTTTCCTCCTAAACAATTATATATTCAAATCTAAAAAAAATTAAATATGTATACCTTCATAAACTTGAATAACACATTACTAATATTAATAACACATTACTAATAAACTTGAAACTCACATTACTAATAACATTTTTTGTTTTTTTAACAATACTTAATTATTTTTCACCATCTTAAATTACAATATAATAGATTGTTATTTCCACAAAGATACATAGTACGAACTAAATTATCTATTTTGAGTAAAACAAAATTTCCTTTATACTAAAAAACACACAAATAAATTAAATATTCAAAACAAAAAATGTTAAAAAACGAAGTGAAACTTCTTTCTACGATGGATGACTTTGCTTCCTTTTTAATCCCAAAACTACTAAGCAATATTAATGTATCCCATCATACATGGTCTTTGAGGATGAGAATATGTTATCCCCAAGTTTTGTTTCAAATTTATCCGAAACCACATAAAACATAGTTTTCATAGTATGCATTAGACATTCGTCCAAAGACATTTTCACACTCATGCAACTCCATTTATTTTATATTTGAACACTTTTCATAATTAAATATTGTTAAAACTTTATTTTGTATGGTATATAAGGTGAAGAAAATTTTTGGTCTTGTATTATGAAAATATTTTTACTTGTCTAAGAGTTTGTTTTCCTCATATGTAAGGAAATAAGTTAACGGTTCAAGATCCAAAAGTAACTAATAGGAGTGAAAGTTTTCCCCTTTAAGGACCACCTCAAAAGTAAGGAATTCGTCGATAACAACCAATGATGATTATCTCCACTGTTAGTTAAAACACTGAGTTATGATAAGTTCTCCCACTATTAAAAAAAAAAATGAAAAAACCCTAAGAAATGCCCCTTGCTCATTTTAATCCATTTGATACCAGGAAACAATCACTTACTTGGCAGAAGAGTCAAAATTCCTTTATGCACTTTTGAGCACATATTTAAAATGTATCCTCCCACAAAGATTACAGATGGCACAAATCCAACGAATTATTAAATGTTAAGATTCTCTCTCCTATCTCTTTTGGGTTAAACCCAAATGCCCCAACAAAAGTTTTCTCATCATTGTGATATACAATCTTTTCTTGTGGAAAATATTGTTGAAGCTCTGTGCACTATAGTTATGAGACATGACCATGTCAGCACATAATTCCCTCATGTCCAAAAACTACTTTACTATGTCTAAACATATTTAAGGACAACATAGGTATCATTATCAAAGAGGCTCATCCACTCTAGAGCCATACTAATTAACATTGGTGTTTTACTAGGTTAAGTACTTTTTTATTTGTTATATTTAGTGTGCTTTTTTCATCAAACCATTCTTACTACAGAGTCTAAGTTTGCCTTTTTCTGATACCAAATGTTAAAACCGAAAACATCAACAATCAAAGAAATAAAAAATGTACAAAACATGTTTACGTTGGAAACCCTTTACTGGGAAAACTAGCTTTCAAAGATATATCTTCATTCACCTTGGCTAAACTCACTAAGCTAGCCAAAGAACAGGTTGCACAAGGCATTTTACAATGGAGTTCTTCAAGCCTCTAAATATTTTTCATCACATGCTAATACCATGGGGAAATACCATAGGTCCATAAACTATGAATTATAAACCCATCTGATTGTATCAAAGTTATCCTAACTACTTTATGACTGAGTCAATATTAAATCAACATTCCTCCTTTAAAATTTGACTTGGGATAAACACCTACTCCCCTTAAATTTTATTAACAAGGTATTGTTGGATTACTAGGAGGGGGGTGAATCAGTAATAAATAAATTTAATCATTTTTCACCATAAAATGCTAGTGTTATACCAATGTAGAATTATCATCTAATAGTTGCAGAGTAAATAAACAATGAACAAATGAGCAATCACACACATACACAGTACACCATTGTTTTACGTGGAAACCCAAAGTGGGAGAAAACCACATAATGTTTTTTCTTATATGGCTTTAAGAATTACATTCATTGGAAGCACCAACTTCCTTTGTTTTCCAGCTGCAACTGGAAGGAGGCTCCAACCCCCTAGTTTCTCGGGCTACAACCTGAGGGAATCTCCAACTCTCCAATTCTCTGGCTACAACCAGAAGGAGGATACAACCCCCTATGTTCTCCGGCTACAACCACCTTTCCTTGCCCCATCCAACCGTCCTGAAATATAAGTAGAATGATGAAACCACTATCACACTATCACTGTGAGATATACTGCTGTAAACCTGTACCAATCAACCTACACCAAACAACCTGTAACGACCTATACCAATAACCTGTGCCAGCATGTACCATACATCAACCTGTACCTCAAATTGTACCATAAACAAGTGCATCAACAATGCACCAAACCTGTACAAATAACCTATCTAAATAACTTATCAAAACAATCTATCTCATCAATCTTATCAACCAAATCGGATCTACTCACCAAGATCAATCACCAAGACAACTCTCAACCATATGCACAATATCACCAAGATGTGCATCAAACAAGCATATCACAACAACTCGTAATCATCACCAATATCAATATGTGCTTCCAATAATATACCAAGATAAGTATGCTACATCATCCATAAACCATGTGTCAACAATACTACTAACAAGTGTCTAGCTATACACCTCATGTATGTGTCAACTCATCAACTATTTGTCTCAACCATATACTCAAGATGTACCTCAACCAAAAGCCCTCAAACATGAACCAATACTAAAATTCAGTAGATCTGCCTCAAATCCACTCTATAGCAAGCCATAAACTCCCAAGAGGGCATCCAACATATTTACAAGGAAAACCCTTAACTTGATTCATAAATTCAACACTACACATATGAAAATCATACCCTTTTTTTTCTTCTTGTAGCGTTCTGTTGCCGCGGTTTTGTTGTAGCAAATCCACTCTAGCAATTTTTCTTCTGCACTTTTTCTGCTGTGGTTTTTCTACCGCACTTTTCTACCACACTTTTTCTTCCGTAGTTTTCCCGCTACACTTTTTCTGCTACAATTGTTTTGACGCACTTTTTCTGCCACACTTTTTCTGTTGCAGTTTTCCTGCCGCACATTTTCTGTCGCACTTTTTCTCTATCAATGATAGCTGCCCAAATAACCTTTCACAAAAATAGATATTCAATGATATTCAAGTGTGATTTGAATGAGAGACCCTTACCTCTTATTTATAATTTTATGTAGCTTCCTCAAGGGGTTACCTTCTAACCATCTTAACCCACTTTCCTTATTTTAGGGTTAACCCACTTATAACCACTTGTCCACTTAACTTAACCACTTTCCATAATTAGTAATTTCTCCATTAAATTTATTATTTAAACAATTTCTTTTGCATCATCTTTGACTAATAGTACACTCATCACTTTACTTTATTATTTAAATAATTTCTCCTTTGCAAACAACTTGACTACCTTGACCTTTTGGGGCTTCTAGATGACTCATGAGGGTTCTCCAACTTCACATGGCCATAACTCTCTAACAGTGAGGAGTTATGTGACGTTCCACATACCATAGGAAATAGAATGACATGTACTATCCATCTAGAATAGTTTTACCTGTAAATATATCAAAACTCATAAAATTATCCATCAAACAAACTTGGGTCCATTATCCAAACCTTTGTGCTACCGAAATTCTCTATTGGACTTTATTCAAGGGTTGACATCAATGATAACCAACTCAATTAATCAACAATATCCCCCTTTGGCATTGATGGAAACACTCTTATGCAATATTGAATTCATGTCATGCAATAATGAGGTCATATCACTCATGTTCTTCCTGTGACCATTACTCTCCCTAGAACCATGCCTTTGTTCTCTGCATCTGATAAATCTCTCCCCCTTTGTCATCAATGGAAAAGGTATCTTTCCATTTGGGGATGCTCCCCCTAACTGAACTGTCTTTGGGGATACTCCCCCTGACTTAACTCTTCTTGAAACTTATCTCCCAACCTGAACTGTTCTCTTTATGGTGTTTCCTCATGTAAATCTAATACATATAAGATAAGCATTCATTTTGGAGTAGAAATTACTCCGAGTCTCTGAAGAAGATACTCAAAGGATTCCCTTGGAAGTGGTTTTGTAAATATGTATGCCACTTGTTCTTTTTTTCCCACATATTCAACTCTGATGTTCTTCTCTACAACCTGTTCCCATAGAAAGTGATACTTGATTGGAAGGTGCTTCATCTTGGAGTGCATCATCGGGTTCTTTGAGATATTGATGGCACTTGTATTATCACAATAGATTGGAATGGGCTCATCATACTCAACCTGTATATCTATCAAAGTTTGTTTCATCCATAGAACCTGAGTACAACATCATGTTGTTGCAATATACTCTTCTTCCACTGTAGATAAATATATTGATGATTGTTTCTTGCTTAGCCAAGATACTAAACACTCACCCAAGTAGAACGTTGCTCCACTGGTGCTTCGTCGGTCATCAATGCAACCTGCCCAATCTGCATCTGTGTAGGCAATAAGTGATAGATCCTTTCCTTTTGGATACCATAATCCAAACTCTTATGTTCCTTTGAGATATTTGAAAATCCTCTTCAATGCTAATACATGTGATTCCTTTGGTGCAACTTGAAATCGTGCCACATTTCCAACTTCCTGCATTACATCTGGTCTGGATGGTGTCACATATAGTAAGCTACCAATCATTGATTTGTATTGCCTCTGGTCTATAGAATTTGAATCATCATTTTTGCTCAACTTGCAACTGGTTTGCATAGGAATGGTAATTGGTTTGTAATCTTCCATTCCAAATCTCTTTAGCATTTCTATGGTATACTTAGTTTGAGAAATAAAAATTCCTTGGTTGCTTTGATGTATCTAAATACCCAAAAAGAAGGATAGTTCTCTGAGTAATGACATTTCAAATTTATTATGCATATCCTTTGCAAATTTATGGCTTAACCTATCATCATTGCTTCCAAAAATAATATCATCAACATAAACTTCAATTAATAAAATACTATCTTGAGTTACGTTGATGTAGAGTTTGTTGTTTTCACTTCCTTTTTTGAACCCTGCCTACTCTAGATATTTATCCAGTCTAGAGTACCATGCTCTAGGAGCCTGTTTGAGACCATACAAGGCCTTCTTCAATTTGCACACGTGATCTGCGTTCTCTGACAATTGAAATCCTTATGGTTGTTCGATGTAGAATTCTTCTTCAAGTTTTGCTTCTTCTTCGTAAAGTTGTTCCATTGATTCATTTTCTTCTTCCTTTAATTCTTCTCCACCTGTTTCATCAATTGTTACATTGATGCTTTCCACAACTTTGTTCAACCTCATATTGTAACACTTGTATGTTTTCCTTATACTTGAGTAACCAACAAGTACTCCTTTGTCCACACGAGAGTCAAACTTTTCCATTTTGCCATCTTCTCTTTTGATGTAGCATTTTCTTCCAAATACTCTGAAGTGCTTCACATTTGTTGGTCTTCCTTTCCATAGCTCGTATGAAGCTTTGTTATTGTTTTTCTGAGCATTACTATATTTTGAATGTGAATTGTTGTATGCACTACATGTGTCCAAAAAATATCTGTCAATTTTGAATCCATTAGCATTGTTCGAGCCATTTCCTGTGTAATTATCATCCATTATGATAATGTTAATTTGTCTCTGAACCACTCTCTGAACCAATCTATGAATCCATGCTCTCGTCCACTGTCATATATATGTCCAAACCTGTTAACTGTTCTTATGAATCCATCTCTATCCATACTATCCAAGACTCTACTGCACAATGTCCATAATGTTGACCCATTTATCACTGTACTATCATGAAGTATTCACTACTACAACTGATTGTACTTCTGCTAACTGACTACTCTAGATCTGTCTATTCAAACTTTGCAAGCTTCTCGAAGGATGGTTCGTTGGTGTGTCACAACTATCGCATAGACTCACCCTATCTAATATCCATGTTACCTGGGACTCTCTAACTCGGATGGCTCAGAACAATTCTTTCTCTGATGTGTATTCATCATCATATTCATTGGTATATTCATCATCTCTCTGAGCTCTGGATTCTTTCTTTTTGTCTATGGATTCATCTTTCACTATAATGCCTGAAAGTACAATCTCTTGAACCTGTTTCTTATTTACCTGTCCTCCTTTTATTTCAATTGTTTTCCAAACCTTTTTGTATTTGACATCTTTCTTCTTCTCTGTAGAATTTTATTCATCTTGTTTTATTGCCAATCTTGCGATCTTTGGGACCTGGTCTTTGTTCACATGTTCTTTGTGTTTTCTTATCCATACTTTCTTGCATGTGATATCAGTGTTCTCTTTCATGGAAGCATAGATCATGCTTCTACAATCACTAGATATGTGTCCTTAGTTATGACATTTGTAACATTCAATGTTACATGGGGCCACATAGGCATTTCTTGCTTGAACATTTCTTTTATAATCCTTGCAATCTGCAACCTTATGTCCAAAGTTAGTACAATAAAAACAATGACCATAAAAGAAATTTTCATACCTGGGAGTGAATGATCTTCTTTGTGACATAGTCCTTCTAAATTTTTTCCTTGACAAATCATGATCATGATTGAATCTTCTTTGTGGCTTGAACATGGATGGTCTTCTTGAAGATGTATCTTCAATAGTTTTCTTAGATTCTGGTTGACCATGATTATTTCCTTTGAGTAATTTTGCATAACTCTTTCTATTTTCTTCATTCTTCTTTTGTAGCAACATAGAGTGCTTGTCTTCATTCTCTATAACTGATGTGGATGTTTTTGTCTCTTCAACGTTCTTGTTGAGCTTGACAATTTTACTTCTCAATGTGACAACTTCTTCTTCAAGCTTCTCAACCTCTTCTTCTTTCTTCATTATCTGAGACTTCATGACTTCTTTTGTTCTTTTTGTTTCTTCAATCTGAATTTTTAATGTGATTATTTCTTCTTCAAGTCCTTTCTCTTCTTGACCAAACTCTACTTCAAGCTGGTTTAGATCATTAGTTCTTTCCTTAAGATGATCTGTCAATATCTTCTCTCTCATTTCTGATTCTTCCTTCTGTGCTTCTATGTTGGCTTCCAAATACGTCTTTTGATATTCAATATTTTCTTCGAATTTTTTGGCTTCTTCTAGCCGAGTTCTTAATTTATAGATGACCTGTTGGGCTTCTTAAAAAATGTAAATGCTTTCATTTTGTTTCGTCAATTCTTTCTTGAGTGACTTGTTTTCTTCTCTTAGTTCATCCAAAGCACTAATCAATTCTACTTCACAATTGTTTTCCTTTTCAATTACTTTTTTTGTCTCATTTCCTTCATGGCATTCTATTTCAAGATGTCTATGTTTTTCACAATTAAAGAAAAACAACATACCTTTGGTGATTATGTACTTTTCATCTTCTGAATTTGTTTGACATGGTGAACATAATTCTTCTTGATTGTATATGCATATTCTTTGGCATTTTCTGAATCTGCGATGGGTGAAGAATATATGTCATGTAACTTATCCCAAATTTCTTTGGCTGATGAACATTTACAAACCTTTTCTCTTATCAGATTAGGTAATCCTTCCCAGATGAAATCCATTGCTATTTTGTTATTCTTCTTCAATTCCTTCTTGGCTGGAGTCTTTTCTCTTTTTTAACTATCGTATCATGTAACAACTAATAGCCAAATATAATGTCCATGTGCCTGTAAAAATACTTTCATCCTGTTCCACATATCATACATAAAACCATTCTGACCATTAAAAATTGGTACTCCATTTTCAAAATAATCCATGATCTCCTTCCAGTAGTTAAATT
This sequence comes from Picea engelmannii, assembly GCA_009831015.1. Classification (NCBI taxonomy): domain Eukaryota; kingdom Viridiplantae; phylum Streptophyta; class Pinopsida; order Pinales; family Pinaceae; genus Picea; species Picea engelmannii. Next base: position 177,223 of record ML806005.1, on the reverse strand, counting down.
GTTTCCTGAAAGAACCAGCTCTGATACCAATTGTTGGATTACTGAGAGGGGGGGTGAATCCGTAATAGAGCATTTTAATCCTTTTTCACCATAAAATGCAAGTGTTATATGAATGTAGCATTATCATCCAATAGTTGCAGAGTAAATAAACAATGAACAAATGTGAAATCACACACATACACGGTACATGATCTGAAAATAGAAGGCTGACTTGTTATGCTATGCAAGCACCCCTACTTCATTAAAAAAAAACTTTACAGGACCTTGCTTCATGTGTATAAATATGCAAAATAAACTTATGTGTTAAGTTCATGTATCTTCTTGTAAATTGCTTATGTGTGAGGAAATGTTCTTTTAGATGGTTAAATATGTACTTTAAACAAATACATAGCAACACAACTTGCAGCAAATAAACCATCAAACTCACAACAAGAACAAGTTGATAAAGGAGTTCACCCCCCTCCGGGCTACATCTCCTTGAGCCTCCATAATGGACTTGGCTCTCTGGGATTAATTAGTCAAAAGTTATTTTACAAGTTGCTGCTCAACTCCAATGGAAAAAAAAACTGTACCATTGAGAGCAGAACACATAAATACCCCAAAAACGACTAATAGAACTCTGAAAACGGATCATGGCTCATCCGGGCATGACCTCCTCTACATGTGGCCATAAGCTTCCCTGAGCTTCTCTTTGGCAAAAACACCTGTAAAAGTCCTCAACAGCCTCTGAAACCTGTCCCAATGTGTTCATATCATATCAATTAGCCAAAAATGATTATTCAATCATAGAAAACAAACATAGGCTCACCAAACCATGTCCTTGATCAATGAGGGCTTAAAGCTCCCTAGAGCTTCCTGAAACTTCAACGGTGAAAAACTTGCAGAAGAAGTCTTCAAATGGATGTGAAAACAATGCCAATGGATTCAGCACATCCAAAAACCCCTGGCTAGACTTTTACGACACCTCAATCGGCCAAAAACTGAGAAAGTTAGACCTCCTCCATTTTCCTCCTTCTACTTTGCTGGAACTGGTTCTACAGAACGCACCTATGTGTGCATGAACCAAGAACACGTTCCAAAACGCGCGTTAAAACCTGTCACCGAGCGGTTTCGAAAAAATTTCCAAATTGTAGGATGGTTAGGGTGCCTCCAGCCCCTAACCGCCTCGCTCTTGGTCATATGGCTCATAAAACCTCGGGCTATGGCAAAAAGTGCTAACGGTTTGAAACCGTTCCAACTTCCCGCTCCAGTTGTGGGCATATGGCGCGTTCCAAGAAACCATGGGCTACAAAATTAAACCCCATGCCCATTTGAAATGTGGTCATAAAACATAGAACTGCGCACATTTTCACAAAGGTATGGTCATATATAAAGGCCAATATAACCGTTTACATGGTCACATGTTATCAAATATAAAACCGCGGGTTTTAAAACTTATGTTAACACAAAATTCCGCGCGCATAATCCGTCGGCTATAAAATGTATGTCACGGTCATATGTTAAATGCAATATAACCATGGGTCGGGGCTAAGCCCCGACCCACCCCCCTTTCCATTTAATACCATACACCACATTAAATATATATGCATAGACATATAAAACAAGAACCAAGTGGCGGCATAATGGTTAGCGGAAAGTTATGAAGTCTTAACATGGGGGGAGGTCACCGGTTCAAATCCGGTCGGCTCCACAAAACTTTTAATCAAACCAAAACCCAATAGCTAATAAACGAGGGACACGTGGCGCCCATAGATTGGGCCACGTGTCCTCACACTATTCACCAACTATAGGACACGTGTCAGATCTTGATTCGGTAATCATCAACCAATGAAAACGTGCCACGTCATCCACCTGCCACGTCACTGTACAGATGGTATGGCCCTGCCATGTCACTGTACGCACTGTATGGACAGGTACAGTCAGCATCTAAAATTTTGCCTGTTTGGCTCGGCGAACAGATCGCGATATCTTCTCCATACGGACTCCATTTGAGAAAGTAAATATACTGCCGGAATCAGGAAGACGAGATGGACGCAATGGAACCATTTTCATTGCATTCCAAGCACTTTGAAAATTGAGCAAAATTTGATCCCTTGGTCCAGATTTTGATCAGTACACCAGTGTTTTACGTGGAAACCCAAAGCGGGAGAAAACCACATAATGCTTTTTCTTATATGTCTTTAAGAATTACATTCATTGGAATTACCAACTTCCTTTGTTTTCTAGCTGCAACTGGAAGGAGGCTCCAACCCCCTATTTTCTCAGGCTACAACTTGAGGAAAGCTCCAACTCCCCAATTTTTAGGCTACAACTAGAAGGAGGATACAACCCCCTATGTTCTTCAGCTACAATAGGAAGGTAGCTACAACCACCTGTCCTTGCCCCATCCAACCACCCTGGAATATAAGTAGAATGATGGAACCATTGTCACACTATCATTGTGAGATATACTGTTGTAAAACTGTACCAATCAACCTATAGAAAACAACCTATAACAACATGTACCAATAACATGTGCCAACATGTACCATACATCAACATGTACCTCAACCTGTACCATAAACAAGTGCATCAACCATGCACCAAACCTGTACAAATAACTTTTCACGATAACTTGTTCAAACAACCTATCACAACAACTTGTCTCATCAATCTTATCAACCAAATCAGATCTACTCACCAAGATCAATCACCAAGACAACTCTCAACCATATGCACAATATCACCAGGATGTGCATCAACCAATCATATCACAACAACTCATAATCATCACCAAGATCAATATGTTCTTCTAATAATATACCAAGACAAGTATGCTACATCATCCATAAACCATGTGTCAACAATACTACTAACAAGTGTCCAACTATACATCTCATGTATGTGTCAACTCATCAACTACTTGTCTCAACCATGTACTCAACATGTACCTCAACCAAAATACCTCAAACATGAACCAATACTAAAATTTAGTAGATCTGCCTCAGCTCAACTCTACAACAAGCCATAAACTCCCAAGAGGGCATCCAACATATTTATAAGGAAAACCCTCAACTTGATTCATAAATTCAACACTACACATATGAAAACCATACCCTTTTTTTTCTTCTTGTAGCGTTATGTTTCCGCGATTTTGTTGTCGCGAATCCACTACCACGATTCTTCTGCCGCACTTTTTCTACTGTGGTTTTTCTGCCACAATTTTCCTGCTGCGATTATTCTACTTCACTTTTTCTGCCCCACTTTTCCTGTGGAACTTTTTCTTTTGCAGTTTTCCTGCTGCACTTTTTCTGCTACAATTGTTCTGCCGCACTTTTTCTACTGCACTTATTTTTTCGCAGTTTTAATGTCGCATTTTTTTTGCCGCACTTTTTCTCTATCAATAATACCTTCCCAAATAACCTTTCACAAAAATAGATATTCAATGATATTCGAGTGTGATTTGAATGAGAGACCCTTGCCTTTTATTTATACTTTTATGTAGCTTCCTCAAGGGGTTATCTTCTAACCATCTTAACCCACTTTCCTTATTTTAGAGTTAGCCCACTTATAACCACTTCTCCACTTAACTTAACCACTTTGCATAATTAGTAAGTTCTCCATTAACTTTATTATTTAAATAATTTATTTTGCATCATATTTGACTTATAGTACACTCATCACTTCACTTTATTATTTAAATAATTTCTTCTTTGCAAACACTTTGACTACTTTGACCTTTTGGGGCTTCTATATGACTCATGAGGGTTCTCCAACTTCACATGGCCATAACTCTCTAACTGTGAGGAGTTATGGGGAGTTCCACATACCATTGGAAATTTCATGACATTAACTATCCATCTAGAATAGTTTTACCTACAAATATATCAAAACTCATACCATTATCCATCAAACAAACTTGGTCCATTACCCAAACCTTTGTGCTACCGAAATTCGCTATCGGACATTCTTCAAGGGTTGACATCAATGACAAGCAACCCAATTAATCAACATGTATCTTATAATATAGCATGCCCCCTATCACATAAGTTTGCATCTAAAATTTACACCAATGATTCATCAAACCAAGGGTACATATGCCCAAATAGGTCTTACAACCATATGTCCATTTACATATGTGATAAAATTCAACTCCATAAAAATAATTAAAATTGTATGCTTGAGCATGTGATGCTATGAAACATCAAAATATTTCATTTCCATCATACATTCTTCTCTATATAGAATTACATAGACCTAGTAATTCTTAACCAAGTACTTATCTTACCGTTGTATGCTCGAGAAAATGATGAAGGATGCATCTACATATTTTTTTACTTGCATCCCTCTCTACGGCATATAAAGTGAGTTGAATCAGACACACATTAACCAAGTACTTCATCTTCTATCCTCAATGTACTTCTTCCATCAAACCACTCTCGCTAGAGAGTCCAAATTTGTCTTACTCTGATACCAAATGTTAAAACTAAGAGAGAGAAATAACACAACAAGATAGACACAATAAACACCAAAAAACACATGGAACCAATGTTTACCCTAGAAAATCTTACCCAATAAAACCAACACATAAATTGATATATGTTATTTCCTTGGACAAGCTTCCCAAACACCATGCCACTTAAAGCATTTTACAATGGAGTTCTTCAAGCCTTTAAATAGGCTTCATCACATCAAATACCATGTGCAAATAGCATGGCTTTGTAAACCACCAACAATAAATCCACTATTGTTTGAATCAAATTTATCTTAGTTACTATATTATTGACTCAATATTAACCCAACACCCCCCCTTTAAACTTGACTTGGTATAAACACCTACCCACTTAAAGCTTATTAACAAGGTATCCAAGAAAACAATATGCCCCCTATCACCTAGGTCTATGTCTAGACTACAAATGTCTAAATAGGTATTGTAGTTATATGTCCATTTACATATGTGATTAAATACAACTCTAGAAAAATTCTTACAAGTGTGTGCTCGAGGATGTGATGCTTGAATCATCTACCTACTTCATTCCCCCCATTGTGCCTACTCCAAATACAATTACCAAGTACTTCTCAATCAAGTACTTATGTTACCATTGTATGCCCTAGCATATGATGCTTGAAGCGTCTACCTACTTCTTTTCCTACATCCATCCCTACTCCAAATATAGTGAGTGGAATCAAGCACTCATATGCTCCATATCAACCCTCATGATGCATTTCTGCGTGCTTTCCTCTATCAAGACAACATGGGAAACATATCTCATGCAACAACGATGCCATATTCTCCCCCCTGATGGATATTAATATCAAACAACTCTCTAAAATGTACCCCTATTCATAAATACATCATCATAATTATTTTGGCTTACCATCTTGGATGTCATGAGGACTTTCATCATTCAAGTGAAGGCCTAACATGACAATATTCGATGGTTCCTTTACTTCCTTAAAAAAACAATAGCACTAGCAGGAATTTGAACAATACTCACAAAAATGTCAAAAGAAAGAAAGAAAAAGAAAGAAAGCATGGGTTCAGAGACAAAGAGATGTCAACAAATTTTGGTTTGTAGTTGGTTGTTTCAAATCCCTAAACACAAACTTTAAAAGCAATTTCAGGACAATAAAGGTTTTAGCATGTCAAGATAATCCGTTCACTTCTACTTTGAGATTTGTATCTTAAGTAGAGGTTAATGTTTATCAAGGGGTGTAGCTTGTTTCCTTGCACAAAGATAGGTGGACAAAATGGTCTATCATAAATATAAAAAAGGTTAATCATATATAATCACAACTAATTTGATTCAACTTTCATGCAATATTTACAAATAAAATCATATCTAACATATTTAATTGGGTGTTTATACCATATTTCTTTGATGCCTTTAATGATTTTTCCATCCCACTCATAATAGCTATTTTTCCTTTCTCATGCATAACGTTTCGTATGGAAAAAACTAGCATGCTAAAACCCTTGAGAAACAAACTAAGCCTTGTACTATGCTTAAGATAAAGTGCCAACAATATTTATTAACAATAAATTCAAGAAATGTAGAACACAAAAAAAGATAGCCATAGGCCTACGAATGACATGCAAATTAGTGATGAAACATTATGTGATTAGTACACATATAATGATATTACAAAAAAAATCATTTCAACCATTCTCTAATCTAACCCTTTCAAATTGGGTGTACTCGTGAAGATGCAGGAAGCTCCAATTTGTATGCCATAGTACCAATCTTTTGCAACACCTTATAAGGTCCATAGTACTTTGGTGATAATTTATTATCCTTCTTAGCTTGCTTGAGGGACATCTGTTTGTATGGTTGTAGTCTTAAAAACACCCAATCCCC
>ML806005.1:155754-168253 GCA_009831015.1 Picea engelmannii | reverse complement strand
AGCCTCTTCAAGGGGGAAACCTCCTTTTACCCCACTTAAATGTTCAAGTACAAGATGATTCAAAATGAAAATGTCTCCTTGGTATATATAGGAGACTAGGAGGTATAATTACAACTAATGTCCTAAAGCCGACATAAATAAAACAACATTACTAATATAATATGCCTCAATTAAGGGGTAATGAGCCAATATTAGGGCTTAACAAACCATATGCCCAACATTTCCAAGATATGTATCAAACCATGTGCCAAGATATATGTGCCATAACATACATAACCATGTACCAAGGATATTCCTCAAGCATGTTCCATAAAATCCATAAAACATGTACCAAATATATGCCAAAATATGTCTCAAGCATGTACCATAACATTGATAACATACCTCAAACCAAGTGTCAACATATTCCTGAAGCATGTGCCATAACATACATCAAATATGAAGACTTGTAATATTCACCACGAGCTCAATTTTCCATTTTTTATTCTGAAATTTCTATACGTGTTACTTATGTATGTATTGTCAAACCTATGAAAATTTCACAGTCTGAAAACTCCCAGAAACGAATTTATAGAAAAAATTTCAAGTTGACTTGTTTGAAACATATTTCAGGACCATTCATGAACTCTGACTTCCACAACATATCTCTGAAATTGTTGTGAGGCATTGTCTAAAGTTTTAACCAAAGATATTTTGAGACCTTTATTCCATCTCCTCAAATTTTTAGGCTCTAAAACTTCTCAGAACAAAAGTTATAGAGAAAATGGAAAACCTTCCTGAATTTTGTCCTATTCTGAAGAGTGTGTTAGTCACCATTAATTTTTTTTATGTGAAATCAACTTTTCAAGATCTAGTAGGATGCTAAACCAGTCTGGAAGCCCGACAAACTAGAGAAGGGGCTAAATATGGCAGGGAGAGACTAAATCTGGCAGGGGTGCTAAGATGATGGAACTCAATACATCGTGGATCGCGAACTCTCTAGATCGACGGTCGAGGATGATTTCGAGGGAAGAAACTACACGGAGGTTAATTTTGGAAATCAGGCCGAAATTTAAACTATGGTTTTCGGTCAAGGATACATGGCGCCACCAGGTGCATTTCAGGATGAAAAGCGGGTTTCCCCAAATCACTTCCTCACGCTCCCGAAATTTGGAAATGGTATAAAGGGGAATTGGTTATTTATTTTATTATTTTTTTGAACACTGTATCGTTTACAACTTGGCGTGTCCACCCTCATACAACTGCAACTCAAAAGTACGCCAAATGCACGCCATTTCCACTCATTTCTAGGTATTTTTCATCACAACCATGGATCCTATCATAATCGAAGTAACATAGCAGAAACAAGTGGAAAAGAATGGAACTGAAGTGTCATAGGAGTCAGCAGTCGGATCATGAAACATTTTCTTTCTAATCATTGTAATCAGTTTCAAAACCTAAACTATCCCCTGTAATTATTGTAATTAGTTTCAGAAACTGAAACATTTCATTTTTGTAATCGGTTTCAAACCGAAGGAACTCAACTTGTATAAATATTAGGAGTTCCAAATGTATTAAGGGTTGGCAGAAGTGAAAGGGCATGATTTTAGCTATTCAGAACTTGAATCTAATTTTCTGAAGCTAAATTGAATACACATGCAAAAGTCTTGAAGTTTCCATGAAAAGATTCTAATGGTAGTGATATGAGTTTTGTCTCCTCTCTTTGTATGTATTTCTTGTATTTCTGATTTCATTTTCACTATCTTCTATTTAAATTGGATAGTCAAATGCCCAGAATGAATCTTGTGATGCTCTCGGTTGAAGCAATTTAAACTATGTTAAGTTCTTCCTAACTAATTCAAAATTCATTTATTTAATGCTCTGATGCATTTATATGTTTTTTTTTCTTCCTACACTCTACAAATTTACAATTTATAACTCAAATTTATCGCTTCATTTATCCTTTCTCGTCTGGATATTTCTACAGACCATTCAATGCTTCCATTCGTTTTAGAATTTTGACTCCATATCCCTAAGTGTCCCTCCCCTTACTTGCCATCAAAATTAAAAAAAAAATCCCCCAAAACAACAAAACCTAGCCATGGATTGTCGAAGAAATACCAACTGATAGGAGAGATCCCTCCCTAATCTAAGCATGCTAGTACCCAGCTCTAAATTTGGTTTGTAGGTTACCTCAGTCGTTTTTTTTTATCACCCAAACAAATTTACAGAGTGCTAACATTTGGGCGCCGTTTCCGGGGAGCGAAGGCGAAATCTTCCCTGGGAGAAACGACAAGGTTTAGACCCGACTTCTGATGGTGGATAGAGGGCAGGCACAAGAAGGCTGCACATTTCCACATGGAGACTCCAATCAAGCTTCAAATGCAATTCAGAGACTCCACTGGAGGACGAGATCCATTGACAGATGTATGAAAGGAAATCATGGAAGAAAACAAGTACCTAAAGTTGAGTTTTTTCCAAGACATAATATTTTTTGTTACTAATTACCTTTTGTTCTTTCCTGAACATGCTAAAAACAATTTCTTTACCTGTTGCATTTGACTGATGATCATGAGAATCTTGCAATTGTATATCCTCCTCTTAACGTTGTACATATATCTCCTCATTGTATCACTGATTTTGATCAAAATCTTCCATCTAAGCCATGTGTTGACCATAACCAAGTTGATGAGCCTCATGAAATCAAGGCTGATATCTCACATCATATAATTGATCCAACACCCTCCAAAATTTAGGATAGATACATACCTTTAAAATTACCTCACATCCTTCATAATTTTCCTCCAAATCACTATAAGTACCTACCTGTGTTTGATGGAGAACCTAATGCCATCACAGCTGAAAAACACATCCAAGATTTTGAACATTTTATATATTTGTTTGAGATTGATCATGATGATGTTTGTATGAGAACCTTATCTCAATCCTTGAAAGGGGATACCAAAGAATGGTTTAAACACTTGCAGCTAGAGACAATTAGCTCATGGGAGTAATTGAAGAATGTATTTTTGAAATTTTTGGGCAAGAGAAAATGTTTGGATCTACATATTATAGAGTTCTATACTTTGAAAAGGAAGAGAAATGAAACTATTTCTACATTTAGTAGAAGGTTTGCCAGTATTTATTACAAGTTTCCCAAAGAGATTCAACCCACTGAAGTTGTTTCCATGCTCCACTATGCAACAACCTTTCATCCAGATTTGTCTTTCTTTATGATGGAAAGAAGACCTAAGTCCTTACATCAAAAGTTTAATGATGATTAGGAGATTCAACACAATATTCAAGCATGTAAACAAATTCGAAATGAAGAGTTGGATGCTAAAGAACATGACAATAAATATGAACGAAGAACAGTTGATTTGAATCTTGAGCAGAGGGTTAATAATATCATATGTACTATTGAAGTTATAAATGCTAATGATTTTGAAAAGGATTATATTTCACTTATTGAAAAATAAGGTGCTAATTTAGCTTCTGATCCATCCCATGATAAACATGGCACTGATTGCTTTATGTATTCATTTGTAGATAGTTAAGAAAATGAATTTGCAAATTAGCTTGTTAAAGAGAAGGTTGATGTCCCAAGATTTTCCTTGTTAGATGACATTGCATATGTTGTTGATTTGCCTATATATGATGAACATGATGATGAGTTGTTTTCCAAATCATCCATGTCCTTCTTGCCATCAGGAGTTTCAATGCAGAAATTTAATACATATCTTCAACCCTTTCATGACAACCATAAATGTGAATTTGCAGATCATTCTGCAAAAGAACAAGCCATTGCCTCAATTTTCATGTTCGATGACACTACAGAGATTTTGGGTGAACCTAGGTATGATAAGTACAATGATGATTATGAGGTTGAATTTTTAGAACAAGGAGTTGCACTTTCTAAATATGAAAATGATTGTATTCAACAATCCAAAGAAATCGAAAAATGTGCATATGACAACAGTGAAGAAAATGAAGAAAGTTTGGAATCAGGTGAAAGAACTTTGTCATTGTGTTTTTCTTTTTTTTAATTGCCAAATAAAAATGTTTGTAATGTTTCAAGTCATAAATCCTCCATGAATGATGTTGAATATGAATAAAGCAGTGGACGTGCCAAAGAAAATTATCTACCATTATGTTTTTCTTTCTTTGAATTGTTGAAAGTAAATCATGAGATAACAGAGAAAGAAGGAAGTCTGACTGCATTCACAGTGACATTGTTTCACATGAGCATATTGTTATTAGTACGGGAGACCAACAACCTTCTCATGCATTTAATGGCCGTGTTGTTGATTACATGGAAGGTTATTTCAGTTCATATTTGCAGCCTGTGATCAACTACCAGCTTGGAAATAAAGATGATGGTCAATCAACGTAAGTGTTATATATGGATTGCTTGCCACCAGGGGTTTCATTTCAGCCAACATTGTCTTCTGATTCAGAAGATTGTTATTTAAAACAGTCTCAACGGATTTTTCATCCCCTTTGTGCAAATCAACATGTTGAATTACATGAAAACAAGGATGCAGTGGAAGGGGTGAAACATGATTTTTGTTTTATTCTTTTTTTGGAGGATCCATTTGCAGTTTTGTTGGAGGCAATAAACAGTCCCAATGTTTTTAATTTTTTGAGATTTAAATTTATAGATACATTTTTGAATGAATTATCAGTAAACAAGCTTTGGAGCAAGCATGTGCAAAGAAATCAAACAATGGATAAAATTCTTGCATGGTTGCATTGGCACTTTAGCATCACTTGATTGATTATTCATTTCAACATTTTTAGAGTAGATAAGAGTGTGCAAATAAGCTTGTTGTTCAAGCAGTTTTTAGTTTTGGTTTTCAACAGTGTGTACATTCAGATTGTAGTGGTGTGTTAGAGTTCAGTTTTCAGTTGATAGCAGTGTACAGACTCTGGTTTTCAATGGATACTGGTGACAGGTCAGAGCAGGGTACACACATGTTTTGGGAGCAACCCAATGGATCAGACACTGGGTATACGAGTTCTTTGCTACCTCACTGGGAGGATAGCATCCCCAGTTGGATCCCATGTTAGTCACCATTAATTTTTTTATGTGAAATAAAGTTTTTAGGATCTAGCGGGATGCTAAACTGGTCTGGAAGCCCGAAAAACTAGAGAAGGGGCTAAATGTGGTAGGGAGAGACTAAATCTGGCGGGGGCACTAAGCTGACGAGACCCGATATGTCATGGATCATGAACTCTATAGATCGATAGTCGAGGATGATTTCGGGGGAAGAAACTGCGCGGAGGTTAATTTTGGAAAGCAGGCCGAAATTTAAACCATTGTTTTCGGTTGGGGATACGTGGCACCACCAGGTGCATTTCGAGGTGAAAAGCGAGCCGAAATTTAAACCGTGGTTTTCGGTCAGGGATAGATGGCACCACCAGGTGTATTTCGGGGTGAAAAGCGGATTTCCCCAAACCACTTCCTCACGCCCCCGAAATTTGGAAAAGGTATAAAGGGGAATTTGTTATTTATTTTATTATTTTTTCGAACACTGGACCGTTTGAAATTTGGCGCAGCCACCCTCGTTCAACTGCAACTCAAAAGTACACCAATTGCACTCCATTTCCTCTCATTTCTAGGTATTTTTCATCATAATCATGGATCCTATCATAAACGCGGTAACAAAGAAGAAACAAGTGGAAAAGAACGGAACTGAAGCATCACAGGAGTCAACAGTCAGATCATGAAATGTTTTCTTGTCAATCATTTTAATCAGTTTCAAAATCGAAAATGTCCCTTGTAATTATTGTAATCAGTTTCAGAAACTGATACATTTCCTTTTTTGTAATCGGTTTCAAACTGAAGGAACTCAGCTTGTATAAATATTAGGAGTTCCAAATGTATTAAGGGTTAGAAGAAGTGTAAGGGCATGATTTTATCTATTCATAACTTGAATCTAATTTTCTGAAGATGAATTGAATACACATGAAAAAGTCTTGAAGTTTCAATGAAAAGATTCTAATGGTGGTGATATAAGTTTTGTCTCCTCTCTCTGTATGTATATCCTATATTTCTGATTTCATTTTCATTGTCTTATGTTTAAATTGGATAGTCAAAGGCCCAGAATTCATCTTGTGATTCTCTCAGCTCAAGCAATTTAAATTGTGTTAAGTTATTCCTGACTAATTCAAAATTCATTTATTTAATGCTCTGATGCAATTATATGTTTTCTTTTCTTTCTACACTCTACAAATTTACAATTTATAACTCAGATTTATCGCCTCATTTAACCTTTCTTCTCTGGAGATTTCTACATACAAGTTAGTGCTTCCATTCATTTCAGAAGTTTGAATCCATAGCCCTAAGTGTCCCTCCCTTTACTTTCCAGAAAAATTAAAAAAAAAACCCAAAACAACAACACCTAACCATTGATTGTCAAAGAAATACCAAGTGAAAGGAGAGAGCCCTCTCTGAATTGAGCAGGCTAGTACCCATCTCTAAAGTCAGTTTTTAGGCTACCTTTGTCATTTGTTTTATCAATCGAACGAATTTACAGAGTGCTAACAGAGTGAACTTATACAACATGCCACACACTCAATATTTGATATTTGATTATGAAACTTGTACACATGATACTACATACTATCCTCTTTCCATTGTAATTGGTCTCACATAATTTGTATCCTGTATGAAGAATTTATGATTGTTTTTCCTGGAACACATGTTTGAGATTAGTTTAAGGACTAGTAAAAAAACATATCTTCCACATAGTGTATCGCCAAATGTAAAATGACCCACAGTATAAAATATTTACCACATGTACCTTGATATGTCTTCTCAACAACTTCCAAGTTTCACTATTTGAATCATTCTAGAATTTTTTTATAGAGAAAATGGAAAGATGACCTTTAAATAACATACCTTAGAACATATCATCACAACACTTCATCCTCCCTTGGAATTTCTCCCTTCTTCACTTCATCTTCCCTCTTAAATTCACCTCAGATCTTCTTGGTTACCACAGATAAAAAACACTCGATTTGATGTCACAAATGAACTCCTAGGTGCCTTATTTATACTATATCTGGAACCATCTTTTTAGGGACAACTTTACTCAAATAAAGTTCAATTTAATTTTTAATGATTATTCCATTGGGGCTGACTTTACCAACAATATCCTTAGTATTTATTTTAATATTCATTGCAATGGGGCATACTTGTAACTTATTATTTGCAACACTTTTTAGGGGATGACTTGTAACTTTTTGTCCTTAGATATGGGGATTCTTCATTTTCTTTTGGGGATACATATTTAAGAGGGTAAATCTCCTCAACTATGAGGAACCACGTGACGTACCACCTACCATTGGAAATGACATGAATAATATTATCAATGTGTGGGTGTGTTACATGCATTTGCAATGTCTTTCATGGTCTTATTCTTCAATCAACTTTGGGTTGCATGACCACATCGTCAAGACTTCTTAACTACTTAACCACTTGGCCATATTTCTAGGGCTTCTTTTAGAATTCTTCAAAGTGTCTTCCCGTGAGGGCCATGCTTAGAGCTAGGCCATAAGGGGACCACTTTGGAGACTTCTTCAAATACACCCATTACTTCAACTTCTTCTAGAGTTCACATCTAGGGTTGGCATCAATGACAACTAACTTTCCATCAATATCCCCCTTTGACATTGATGGCAACACTCATACTCCCCCTGTGACATTTCTTTCGATATTTCTCACCTGATGTTTCTCTCCCCCTTTGACATCAATGGAAAATGGTAACTCTTTTTGGGGATTCTCCCCATGTCTTCATGCTTATGATCTTTGTCTCCTAAAATTTGTTCTTTCTCTTCCCATTTGACATTACGGGTGACTCCCTCTGATGATTTCTCTCCTCTTGTATTATTTTTTGAGATGTCATGTAGATAAATTTGGGGCTTCATATACATGCTTTCTTTCTTTTATTATGGTGCTCATTGTCTATTTTTTCTTCCTCTTACTATAATCTGCTAACGTATATAAAAAAGCATTCATGTTAAGGTTCCTTCATCACTTGAATTTAAGTATTCATGGCTTGTCATCTTCACTAAACTGACACCAATGACATAATCGACCAATGATATTTTCTTGATAGTATAACTCATCCTGATGGTTTCTCTCTGTCTTGTTGTGCCTTTCACTGCTTACCTTCCTATGACTAGTTGGTTCAACTTGTCAAAATGCTTCTTTTTTCAGTCATATGCTTTCATCCACTGTCATGTATCTTCTGTAGTTCATGTCAAGTACTATCTATTATACCTACAAAATATCTCATGATTTCATCTATGCCCATATGTCACAGAATTATGTGTGATTCTACTAATCAACTACACACAATGCTGATTATTGAGAGGAATTCTTAGGCCTTAATAGTCATCACATACATGTATTATTACACATTAGACATACATGAATATATGTAATAGAGTGGATAAATTCAAGTAAAAGTATATAATAAAGGATAAATATACTTAACAAAGGATTTGTTGGAGCAGGTATAACCACTCCAACCATGTTTCTATTGTACAAATACAGTTGAAAACAGGATAAACAATAGCTTAGATATCCTTCCCCACATTTATCTCCTTCTTTATTGGGATTATGTGTGTGTTGATGTGTGTAATGTGTCTCTCTTGAATGTCTACCCAATTCCTAAGACTACAACATTTTGGTTCCGTTGCTGCATGACTTGAATCTGGGGTTGTTTGAGATGCTCATGGAAATAAATAAGTTTGTGCTGAAGATAATCCCAGAGCTTTCTTCTTGGTGGGTGAGAGCCACACGGAAGAAACATGCAAAAGGAGAAAGAGATGAAGACTCTAAAATTTTAAAGACGCGGTTATGCCAGATTAATGATATTGAATATGCTCGAGGAATGTCGATGTTGTGTGAATTGCAGATGTCGCTCGGTGCTTGAAGCTTGCTTGTGTACGTTGCTTGGTACTTAAAGATTACTCAAGAATGGTTTCTAGATGGAGAATAAATATGCACATGGAAAAATAAAAGAAACAAATCATTATTGTTGCTTGCGAGTGTTGGTGGATGAACATGATTGTTACCCATGGATGCTTGCGAATGAAATCCGTAAATTTATGAGCATTTCTCGTGGACATTGCTAACAAAAACCTGCACATGAAAAATACAAGAAAAAACTATTTTTAACAATCCTGTGAGAAAGAAAGTGACTATTCCCACTGGGTTATGTATCGACCGCTAGAAAGTGACTATTCCCACTGGGTTATGTATGGTGGATGGAGAACACCTCATACAAATGGGAAAAAAAATTACTACGAGCCACAGACTAGTCGACTCTATCATACTAGCCAACTAATGCATTTTTGGCTTTGGTCGACTATGTAGTCGAATTTTACTTTTCGTGCCCGTCGATGTCCAACATGGTCGCATAGATCGCACAACCCTGATATTTGTGTTGTCAAATATCATTAAATAATATGGAGGACAGAGAAAAATTCTTTAAGTAGTTACCAAGAAAAGTAACTCATGTTCGAAGTCATCTACATGTTCGACTTTAAAAGCATATGGTCGAGTTGGAAAACTTCGCCTCGACAGAGATCCTCGCAATTTTCGTCTACTGGTTACGTGTAGTCTTAAAGTCCATATCGATGAAATGTATCATGCTTCTAAGAGTTTGGGTTTAATGGACATCAATGTAAAGAGACTCACATGTATTAAAGAAGCACATGAAAGATGAATGTAAAAGTACATAGAGTTACTTGTATGTATAAAACGAGTTACATAAGTCAAGTCTAAATTTAGTTAAGTCCAAGCCAATCATAGTCGACTTCAAGAATAGTCAATTCGAGTCGCATCCATTTGACCTAATAGTAGAGTCTAGTCGACTCAATCGAATATGTTTTTAGCAAGTATGTTTAGTCGAAAAGGAAATATTATGTTGTGAGTTTCAATGTCAAGATGTACTGAAAATAAGGCACGTGATTCCCATGTGATGTCAAGATGTACCATTGTAATGTACGTAAGTTTTTAGCCAATGAGTTCAGGTTTAACAATAGTTGATTCCTAGTTGATAATATGCAAAGTCGGTGCACTTGCAATTGAGTCATAATTAGTCATCTTTATGTAATATGAACTGAACATGAACTGAAGACTCCATACATTTATAGAGTGAAACACAATCATTCTAAAGAGAACCATGATAACAAAAACAGTGAAGTGAAGAACCCATTGATATAATAATTATACAATATTTTTCTAGTCGTGACAACAAAAGAATGGTATGAGTGAGTGATGGCACATACCCTCGTAGATTCCACCTAAATAACCTTCTCTCCCCACTCCCTCTAATTATCTCCCACAGTGAAGCAACCCCAATCCACCCCAATCCCCACTCACCGGAATCGTCTCCCAACAACCAGTGAAAGAACCCCACTCCCCCAAACTGTTTGTATTGGATGTTATACTCCCCACTCTGAATTTTCCCCCAAAACCACTAATACTCCCCACTCCCCCATCAAATTACCTCTGAATTTTCCCCCAAAACCACTAATACTCCCCACTCCCCCATCAAATTACCTCTGTTGGGGCGAATTCTGAAGTGTGTACTCCCTAATTCTGGGGTAAAAAATATAAATATATAAATATAAATTTATATATTTCATATTTTATATTATTAAAGATATAATATATAAATATAAAATATATTAAAAAAAAATTAAAATTATATATTCAAAATTCACTCATGAAGATTTATATTGTAGAATTTTTTTAACAAAAGATACAAACAATTGATATATTTTCTAAAGCCATAAATATGGAGATCTTCATGAAAATTGGTTTCATTAAAGGAGTTACAGTGCCAAACCATTTACCGTAGCACCCAAACCTAAAACCTAGGTTCGATATTGATAAGTTTGGTGCACATACCATCCGTCGTGGAAAGTCGTTCTTTTTAATGTATTCACTCAAAACTTGCTCGCCATATCAAAGAGTTTGCTACTAAACCTCCAATCGCCATATCAGTAGGAAAGAATTATGAAATGCTCGCCATATCAAAGAATTATGAAATGAGAAGGATAAATTGTACAGATTTATATTTAAAAAAGTTTGTCAATCCTTTAGCCCTCCATTAATCTGTGATGTGCTGCTGAAGCCGTCCGTGATGTGCTGCTAAAGCCCTCCATTAAATTTGCAAATTTTGAAGAACCTTCGAGCAATGTTTTCATATTTAGAACATCCACAACGATGTATTAGCAATTTGGCCTGAATCTCTACAGAAAATTAAACAGTTTCATTGAAAGTTGTCCGCCCTCCGTTGATTATTCTTTGAGCTTCTACAACGAAGACCTTCACAGTGCCATTGCTTATTGCAATCAATCCAATGGCGGAATTGCTAACTAGAAGTTAAATTACAGACAGAGTGAGAAATGGAGCAGAGCACTCAAGGCTCGCTCACACTCAGGAATGGTGAAAACCAATTCAATTAATTAATGAAATCAAAGTACAATTTATAGAGGAGATGGTCTCAACAAACTAAATCCTAGATCCATGAAGTGTGGATCTCAAACCTCCCCATGCTAAATTTAATCAGATCACAACAACCCAATCCTAAACAATCTTTCTATCATTTCTACATTATTCCAACATACCCCTTAATGTAGAAATGGATTTTCTACAACACCTAATTTCTGCCTAAGGACCTCAAAGTGAATCTTGCCAACAGGTTTTGTAAATATGTCAGCAACATTATCACTTGTGTTACAATACATAAGTGCAATCTCCTTAGACTCAATCTTTTCTCTAACAAAGTGATGTTGCAGCTCAATGTGCTTGGTCCTTGCATGATAAATTGGGTTGTGTGCCAGCTTGACTGCACTTTGATTGTCACAATGTACTTTTGTGGGTTCTATTTGCTTTTCTCCAACATCTTCTAGAATTCTCCTCAACCAGACATCTTCACATGTTGCACTAGCCATGGCTTTGTATTCTGCTTCTGTGGATGATAGAGAAACAGTTGGTTGTTTCTCGCTGCTCCATGATACTACTCCTGATCCAATGTTGAATGCATAACTTGTAGTAGATCTTCTGTCATCTGGATTTCCTGCCCAATCAGAGTCAGAAAAACCTGCCAATTGCACATCAAACTTATCAGTATATAAAAGACCAAAGTTCATTGTCCCTTTCAGATATCTAAGGACCTTCTTTGTAGCCTTCCAATGGCTTTCATTTGGTTTAGCCATAAATTGACTAAGAATGCTGACTGCATATGATATATCTGGCCTTGTAGTAGTGAAATAATTCAAGCTTCCCACCAACTGTCGATACAAAGTTCCATCTGCATCCTTTGTTCCATCTTGACTGCATAACTTCACACTCTGTTCTAAAGGAATTGCTGATACTTTGCAATCACTCATATTGAATCTATTCAATATCTCCTTTACATACTTACTTTGAGTGATCATAGTTTTGCTAGATTGTTTCCAAACCTCAAGTCCCAAGCAATAGTGTAGTTCACCA
>ML806005.1:128988-153451 GCA_009831015.1 Picea engelmannii | reverse complement strand
AGCATGCTCAGAAATAAATAATCTCAGATTGCTTAATCCATTAATTTCAGGATCATCTGTATTTGCAAAATTCCCATTGTACTTTACATTGTGACTTTCATTGTGGCTTCTATTACTGTTATATTTCTTTTGATAATTATTTATACTGAGGTGTCTTGGTTTTCCCCAATAATGACCATCTCCATTATTTCTATCAGTTTGAGCCATACCTTTTTGTTTTGAGTGAAAATTGCCTCTGTCTCCATTCCACGATTTGCCTCTGTCTCCATTCCATGATTTACTCCATGGTTTTCTCCATTGTTTACCTCTGTGCGTATATTTACCTCGTTCCATCAATGCAAGATCTGAACTTTTAGCATCATGATCATAATTTTTCATCCTTTCTTCTTCTTGAAGGAGAATACCTGTAAGGTCTACAAAATTTGGGGGTTTTTCTCTCGCTGTAAGTGCTGAAATAAACACTTTATAATATGGCAGTAAACCTTTTAGAGCGATAGTTACTTGATTAGTACTAGTTACTTTTTCACCTATAGCTGCCAAATGATCAGTTAAATATTTGATGCGAGAGATGTACTTACTTACCCCTTCATTTGCTTCCATCTTGATCAACATCAATTTGGTCTTTAGAAACAATACTCGATTTGCATCTTTGGTTTCATAAAGACCTTTGAGCACGTCCCATGTTTCCTTAGACATGTCACAATTTCTGATGTGAGGAATAATCTTGTCTTGCAGAGACATTCACAAAGTAACCTTTGCTCTGGCTTCCCTCTTATTCCAATCTGCAATTAATGCAGGATTTGTAGGCTTCAGCTCAGTGCCATTCACAATCATCCACCACCAAATAATTCAAGAACAGTCTGCAACTTGAATTTCCAATTGACATAGTTTTCTCCATGCAATTTGGAAGCCTCATTGATATATGTATCAGCCAAATGATGTTGGGCGGTGGCCATTTCACCTGATCTCTGAGGGTGAATAAAAATTAATCAGCAAGAAAAAAGTTTCCAGAAAAAAAAAATGACAGCACACCTTGGTCTTTTGCAGGCTGCGCCAGTCAACGTTTGGAGAAGAATTCTCGAATCCTCGATAATTCACCCAGAACACACAGGATTTGGAACAGGACAAGCACTGTCCGAATCATCCAAGGGAAATTAAAATCACGAAACTTGTGAATATTTTCTCTGCGTGTCTATAATCCAAAATACATTACATAGGCCAAGCAACATAACCTGGCTAGGACGAAGAGCAACACTAGAACCAAGGTAACTGCACCGAATGCATCGGCGACTGGACTGGTCAGGGGCATCACCCACTCAGCAACGATCTCCAGCTACGGCGAAAGAGAATGCAAACTCCAGCCACATAAAAGATACCAGATAACTATTTGAACAGCGATAAAAATATACCAGATCGCGAGCTATGAAGTGGAGAACAACAAGAATGATAGTGAAGCAAATCAAACCAGTCTTGAATCCCGCTGATCAACAATTCAAAAATAAATAAATGCCTGCGACTCCTCACAGTCGGCGGTAACAGCAGTGCAAGCCTGCGATGAATTTGATGAATGGCTCAGCTCTTCAGCACGAACGTTTTCTCCATGAACGCTTTCTTCTGCACGGGCTTACTCCTTCTGCAACCAGTCTCCTCACTCCAGCGTGGACTCCACCTCCAACGCAACAATCCATAATCTGCTCACAAAAAAAATTCGCGATCTGCGCACAAAAAAATTGCAGAAATTTACACCAGGCTCACACCACACCAGGCTCACAGTCGCGCGCAATTCTTTCAGCTTCACGCAGCACTCCACGCAGGGTAAAAACGCAACAACAGAGGTATACAGCTCGCACCCTCAGTCGTGCAACCAGCTCCTCGGCTCTTTCTCCGTTGCAGGTCGCGCTTTCAATCGACTCCTTCACCAGTATCAACAAACCCGTGGATCGGCTCTGATACCAAGTTAAATTACAGATAGAGTGGGAAATGGAGCAGAGCACTCAAGGCTCGCTCACACTCAGGAATGGTGAAAACCAATTCAATTAATTAATGAAATCAAAGTACAATTTATAGAGGAGATGGTTTCAACAAACCAAATCCTAGATCCATGAAGTGTGGATCTCAAACCTCTCCATGCTAAATTTAATCAGATCACAACAACCCAATCCCAAACAATCTTCCTATCATTTCTACATTATTCCAACACTAGAAGCATTGGACTTGAAGTTTTGACTATCATCCACCTGCATTCAACTTGGTTCAGCTCATACAAAGTGAAATTTCGATTCAGACTGAAAGAGAGTTGAATTTTTTTCTGTCATCCACATGGATTGTACGATGGAATTCATATTCCCTCGAACTTGTAGTGTATACATTATATATTCGATTCATGCACATGGAATGTTCGATCAAATTCATGTTCGCTCAAACTTGTGGTGTATACAATATATATTCGCCCGAATTTGTGGTGAATATAGATTCACACGAACATCTTTATTCGTGCGAACATACTTCCACCCAAATTCCCAACCCTACATGTAACTTGTTGTTTTCTGGTTAGGTAAATTGATTAATAGGTTCGTTTGAAAGTTTTCTTATGTTTCTTTTATTTCAATGCTTTTTTCTTTTTGTCACATAGTGAGACACATTAGCATGCTTTTACTCCTTGACAATAATTTCCCAATATAGTCTCCACTCTCACTAGTAATTTCCCAATACACCAATCCTGCTTGCAATATTAACCCAACAATGTATGTCAAATATTGTCTATGATATTATCATATTTTCATATGATAATATTATATGATAAATGTATTTGTGAAACCGACTGTGTGGCTGCCTCGTGAATCCCCTGACTGCTTCTAGGGTTTCTTCCATCGTTTGGACCCACCATGGCCTCTGGCTCGGGGGTTCATGATCCTCCTCAACCTCTCCCGCCCCCATATCTTTCTTCGTTCCAATATTTTCTCTCATCTTACATGAAATATTCAAAAGGAAATCCCGAGTCGTGTTTTGTCAAAAAGTTGGATGAAATTCCGGAAGTCCCTGTTCATTCCCCTTCCTCAAGACCTTTCACCCTAAGACTAGCATGAAATGAATTGATCAGACAATTTATGGGACTCTGGCCCTCCCTAAAAGAAATGGCGCAATGGCTGGAGAAGAACTTGAAGAAAACGATAAAAGGACATCTTTCAACAACATTTTGTGGTAAGGGATTTTATCTATTCCTGTTTGAAAACAAAGCTGATAGAGATTTGATTTTTAGGAATGGACCATACTTCATAGGCACTAGAGAGATGTATTTAAATAAATGGACTCCAGAATTCATCCCTTAAAATGATATTCCATCAGTTGTCCCAGTTTGGGCCAGGTTACCTTTCCTGGCCCTCCACTGTTGGAATGGAAAAACTATCAAAAACATTGGAAATACACTGGGAAGGTTCATCGATCAGGCCGAACCACGAGACGGTCTGCAATCCTGCGCACATATTTGTATAGAAGTATACCTAGAGAAAAGACTTCTAGAAGAAATCCATCTAACTCTAGATGGGTGGTCATACATCCAAACAGTAGACTATGAACAACTACCTTTTAAGTGCAAAGTCTACCATGAGTATGGACATTTCGCCAAAAAACTGCCCCAAGGCTATCCAGGAGAACCCTGAACACAAAGCGCCAGATCAATGGCAACCAACCAAAATAAATAAAGTGATGAATAAATCAGGAACTCAACAACAGGAAAGGAAAAACAATTACAGGCCTCCCTTGCCAAGCAAGGGGAAATATCTGATACAAATCAATGATGAAGCAGAAAGTAGCAAAAATAAATTTGATCCCCTTGAAAATCTAGAGGCAGAAATGGTCAACTCAAAATAAAGCACAGAAGAAAGTCATTCAAATCTGGATTCAGACCTCACTTTGCCTCTAGTAGAGCCTAATCCCCAGCCCTTGGATCCTCCCCAACCACAGGAGGATGATATTAAGGAGGAATCAGGGAAGAGATGGACATGGAACTCCTAAAGAGTGTCAGAACCATGAAAGTAGGAAGGTAAACCAATAAAAACAAAAGGTAAAAAGTGACTAACCAGGATATGGATCTAGGAACCCAACCAACGCTGGAAGAACATCTTAAAAAGGAAGGGAAGGGTGGGAAATCCCTAACAACAAAAGTACAGTTTCAGCCCACGAAAGGGGGGGGGAACAAAACACACCAGTAAATAATGAAGGTAGTCTCCTAGAATTGTAGAGATTTGGGACATAGGGAAAAAAAAGAAGCAATGGGAAAACTAATCAAAATAGAGAAACCTTGTATCTTCCTAATTCAAGAGACAAAACTATAGAGATTTGAAGCCTTGCGAGAAATGAAACAAATATGGAAAACAAACAATGAAACAACGTTGAATGCCAGAGGAGTGTCTAGAGGGATTTGAACTATATGGAACACCCAATTCTTCAGAGAAGAAGAAACAATAGAATCAACACACTCGCCACTAGTGAAACTAAAGAATTTACAATCAAGTATCACTTATCCTATGTGTAATTTTTATATGCCTAATAATTACTGGGAAAAAAGGGAATGATGGGAATCCTTATTGAAAATCAAAGAGTCCGGAGCCGAAAACAACTGCATTATTGCAGGATATTTTAACACAACTTTACACCAAGGGAAAAAACAAGGAGTTACTATAGTAAGGGATCCATTCAGGGAACACATGGAGGACCTGATTTTGGAACTGAATCTATTTGATGTTCAACCCTCTAAAGGAAAATTCACCTGGAGCAATAAAATACTAGGGGTGGGACACATTACTACCAAACTCGATTTCTTTCTCATCCATAGCTCCATCCTCCTCCGTCTGCTCAACATTTCATCCCAAATTGTCCCTTGGGGTATCGCATATCTTCGCCCAATATCCCTCTCCTTCGACAAAGTAGAAAATATGGGACCCAACCCTTTCAAATTCAACCCAATTTGGTTGGATTCCCTAGTCTTCCTCCCCCTAATATCCTCAGTCTGGTCAATCTGGGTGGACGGAACCCCTGTGTATATTTGGGAACAAAAACTCAAAAAGGAAAAACAAGCAATAAAGGACTGGGTTAAAGTCTCTTTCCACAACACAAGAGGAGAAATTGAAAGATATAAAAAGCTTCTAGAATATAGTCGGGAGGAAATTGGCACTAATGCAAATCAAAATAGACATTTAGTACAAGAGAAAGAGCACTTTCAAAATTATTTGAGAGTGCTCCACAATGAAGAAAAGTAGTGGAGACTCAAATCTAGAGCCTTGTGGCTTCAAGCAGGGGACAAAAATACCTCTTTTTTTCATAAGTAGGCCAAAGCAAGACAACACAGAAACACAGTGGAGGAAATAAAAATAGCCTCAAGAGATAGAGTCAATTATTTTGAGGAGATAAAAGAGGAGGCTTCCTCCTAGTTTAGAAATCTTTATACCCAAGATGGTGTAGATAAAAAAGAGCGTATCTTACAATTTATGGAGCATATACTGAATTTGATAAAGGAAGAGGATAATCAAGAGCTGAACAAGGTGGTCACAAAAGCAGAAGTTAAAACAGTCGTTTACCAGTTTGATCCTGACAAAGCCCCTGGTCCGGACCTCTTCACTCTCCATTTTTATCAAGAATGTTGGGAAATAATAAAAAGGGAATTTCTATGTATGATTAAATGTGTCCAAAAATCTTGCAAATTAGGAGGAGCAACTAATACCTCCTTTCTATCCCTGATTCCAAAAGAAAAAAATGCAAAATATTTTGACTAATTCCCCCCTATCTCTGTCTATAATGTCTCCTACAAAATCCTAACAAAAATCATAGCAAACATGTTAAAGCATATTCTCCTGTGACTCATTCTTCCCAATCAAGGGGGATTCATGACGCAAAGGAAAATTTGGGATAATAGCATCCTAGTGCAGGAGGAAATTCACACTAGTGTCACTAATAGAGAAAGAGGGATGATAATCAAAATAGATATGGAAAATTCCTTTGATCGAGTAAAACACAAGTTCCTCTATGATGTTTTAAAAAGATTTGGTTTCAATCACTCCTTTGTCTCATGGATCGGGGCTTGCATATCGTCCCCTTGAATAGCTCCCCTGATAAATGGGCACCCAACTCCTTTCTTCAAAGCCACAAGAGGACTATGGCAAGGTTGCCCACTCTCTCCAATGTTGTATGTTATTATGGCAGAAACATTGAATAGAAGACTGGAACATGAAAGAGCCACTGGAAATATCTCAGGGATGAAAATAGCAAGGGATGTCAGAAGATTAAACAATTCACAGTTTGTTGATGACACTCTTCTACTAGGAGGCGCCTCTCAAATGATGGATATAAGATTCAAACTGGTTCTTGAGCAATATGAAATAGCTTCTGGGGGTCTTATTAATAAGCACAAAATCCAAATTTATGCCTGGAACACAAAAGAAAGTACAATGGTTAGAATTGAAAATATCCTACAGTTCTCCTTTTCGATTGATTGGAACTACTTCAAGTACCTTGGCACTCCTATCAGTATAAAATCCCTCCCTGGGGAGGCATGGCATGTGATCCTCCAAAATCTCAAGGAACAATTCAAAATTTGGGGAGAAACCTGGCTGAACCCAACTGGAAGGGTGGTCTTAATAAAGTTAGTCTTATCCTCCTTTCCAATTTTTCAATTCTCATCCCTCCACGCTCCGGTGGGAATTAAAAAAGAAATGGCCAAATTAATCAAGAAATTTCTTTGGCAAGGGGACAAAGACAACGGGAAAAATATCCACATGGTTAATTGGTCAACTTTTTGCGCTCTTAAAGAAAATGGGGGACTGGGTATCTGGGACCCGAAAAAGATCAACATAGCCCTGAGGGGAAAATTAATCTGATGTTTAATCACTGGAGGAAAAGAATGGTGGAAAAAGGAAATTTGTTACAAGTACTGTCAAAAATCAGAAAGATGTGTCTAAAAACATTCACACTCAGTCAATCGGGTTCCCCCATCTAGAATCTAATCCTGTTCTCTATGTTGCTCATTTAAAACCATCTCAGTTGGAGTCCAGAAAACGACAAAGAAATTAAAATTTGGGATGATCATTTCTCAGAAAGGGGAAAACTATCATGCATCTCTACTCTTGATCTCTTCATACATTGGCTAACCTCCGAGGGGAAAACCAATCTCTTTGATATCTCTGAATGGAAGAGAAATGGTTCTTGGAAAAATTGGAACTTGGGAGAGGTCCTCCCTCTCCTACGCAATGAGGCCCATCAATTCCTCTTGATTGTCTCAGATTCTTCCCCTATTCACATTAATCAGAATGACAGTAGAAATTGGGGAGAGGTCCGGTACACAGTAAGGTTGGGATACAAAAATCTCCTCCAAGTAAATGATTTTACAGAAAAATATGCCATCTGGAAAGAAATTTGGAATCTGGATGGTCTACCAAAGATTAATACCTTTGGTTGGTAGTTAGCTCACAATAAGCTTCTAACAAGAGAAAATCTGAATAAAAGAGGATACATGGGGTCATTTAGATGTTATCTATGTAACCAAAACCATGAAAGCGTTGATCATCTTTTCCTAAATTGAAATTTTACCAAACAAGTGATGCACAATGTCTACTCTGAGCTAACCCCTCAAATCTCTTGGTCAACCAGTAGCAGAAGTATGATTGGAAAATGGAGTAAATACTAAAAAGGCTCACTCACCAAGAATCCAATTCTAAGCCGTGTCTGGAAGGCCTCGATTAAATATGTGTGCTGGAAAATTTGGCTAGTGAGAAATAAAATAATTTTTAAGGTGAAGCTACCCCCCCCTCCCCCCCTAGTAGCATCTCTTGAGATCAACCAATTAGGCGAGTACCTCTCCTCCATAAATTTAAAATCCCAATCAGGTGGCCCCTTGATAGAAGAAGAATAAAAATGGTTGGAAAAAATAAATTTACCCACCATCCACCCCTTAACTTTGTGAAAAAAATCACACTGGCAGCTTCAATTCCCCCCCCCAAGATTACAAAAATTGGCTAAACGCCCAAGACAGTCATGTTATCTGTTTTGATGCTACATCAAAAGGAAACCTAGGGGAGGCAAGTGCGTGAGGGGTATTGTACAAACCTACAGGACAATGAATGTTATGCTAGTCTTGGAATCTGGGCATAACCACCAACAACTTAGCAGAGGCCTATGCGCTATATCAAGGAGCTTTCCTAGCTCAGGATCGTCAACTTAGCCACATAATTGTAATAGGGGAATCCAACAATACAATCCGACATTTTATTAAAAGAATAGACCCAAAGAATACAAATTTGAAAATAATCATTGAAAGGACCAAAGCTATCTTATCCACCATTCACTCCTCATTCTATCACGTCCTACGCACAAACAATGGGATAGCGGATGAGAAGGAAAATCTAGCAATTGGAATGGTCCCTAGTCACATGGAAGTTATGGGAAGGTCCTTTTTCTTCCTCCCCACCCCCTAATGCCTCATCCCTCTTTTGAGTACGCTCCACCTGGCGCCACCTCCCACGCGACGTCTCAGGTGAAAAGTTGAAGTGGTAAGTTGAGTGTCATTCTCAAAGGAACAATGTGCCTGTGCATCCTCTCGCCTGTGGGAGTCTGTACACTGCAAGATGAAAATATGGATTTCCTGGTATGCAAGGAGATCCTCCTCCATGGAAACATGTCGCACTTGTCACTCCATTCCCTCCCTGTAGCCAACAACATCACCTCTACCTTAATTCCGCTTGAGGTGAAGGCCTGTAAAATTATTTCAGCCATGCTTCACAGTAAGCGGATGTTGGCAGTACCTGACACATCAACGCTTGAATGTCATTCCATTTCTGAGTTTGCACGACATTCTTCCTTCCAAATTGTATCCATAAGAGGAAATCTGGATGGCCAACGCCCGATACAGTGTCTCAACTAGCCATAGTCGAGCCCATTAACATGGATTTTCAATTGGGAAGGGCAGTTAAAGAGTAGAGGGCTCTTGAGAATTCGCCATAGCTTCAACAACAATGGTATAGAAGTTGATGAAATAGTGAGAAGCGACCTCCCAGTGAGCGACACGATGAAAGGAAATTTCAAATACTGCATCAGGGAACGCAATAGAGGTGACTTGGTCTGTGGAAATAGAAAAAGGCACCCCACAGTCCGAGGAATCTCCAGCACCGGTGAAGACAAAGGAAGCATAGCCAAAGGCAGTATTCATAATGATAGTTATAGAGACAACCACAACATAAGAAAAATTAAAGAAAACAACACCAACTTCAGCGCCATCCCCGATCGAGTCAAAAAAATCACTAGTAATTGGAGGAGGGTATTTACAGTGAGTCTAATTGCCAATATGGCACAATGCCTAGCTCATGAAAGATCGAAGGATGAATTGGTGGAAAATAACTTCTCCACCACTCAACAATTGACACTATGTCTGAATTCTCATATCTCCACACTCACCTTCACTCTGGATACACTAGCTCGGCATCGCACCTTAATTAATTTGTTACAAGATGAATTTGAATTCCTCAGACACCAAGGGGAGCGCATGGAAGCAATTATGGAATTCAATCCATCCAACTCTTCAGCGCAAAGCCAGAACAAGGAGACAGGAAGTAGGGCAGACCCAATTATGCCCGATCTGAATGTAGCACTCAAGCCCCCACCAGAGGAAGACGGAGCTCCAGAGGAATATCGAGCCTAAGTAGATCAGTAAGGCACTTCAAAATTTTGTAAAAATGGCATAAATAAATCTTTCTGAAAGATAGTTCTAAGATAGATTCGAAAAGCTTAGATATCAGAAGTAGAATCTTTGACAGACTCTTTGTTGTAAAATTGTGATGGAAATTTTGTAGTTGGTATCCTCTACCAGTATCCTCTTTTGTACTATGCGACCTTGGTCGTGCCTTATATATATATAAAATTTCAGTTTTTGTAAAAAAAAAATATTATATGAGAAATGTAAATACAACATTTGCAATATATAATCTTGGAAAAAAAATTACAACATACAAATTTTACAGTATATATATATATATATATATATATATATATATAACATTTTTGCATTACAATATTATATTAAATTAAGGTAACTATGAAGGTACAAGGTTTCACTAGCTTAACTATGAAGACACCAGGTTTCACTAGTTGTGACGAAAAACTTCTATGAGTGAATGAATTCCATATTTGATAGTAAAGTTTCATAATGGAGGAACTCTACCCTGTAGATCAATTTTGGTTTTTAATTAGTATAATTTCATTGCTTAGGAATATTCCATGGATCAAGCCAAATAGATGTTGTATATTTCACTCTAGCTTACATGTTATAGTCTTGACCTTCTTGTTTTTTAAAGAATAGATTACCAATTGGTATAATATAATGAGAAATTAATAGAAACCATAAGGTATATAATAAGAAATAATATATATTAATGTCCAAGTTACAAAATGTTACTCTAGAGGATCAATATTCATTTATTTAGTCATTTTTATTTGTATGACTAATTATTTATTATGTTTTTTACCCAACGATTAAATTAGTCATTTATTGTATTCATTTATAGTTGTGTTTCAAAAAATTAGTAGAATTTATTCATTTTTAGTTGTCGTGACTAAAAGTTTTAGTCACATAGTCATTTATTTTCCAAATTCTACTACTGATCAAGTACATGAATTCTTTGCTCTGGCGCAACTTTATCCTCTATCTCAATAAGAAAGATACGTAAATATGAAGTGCCATCGTAAATAGGGTAGTCTCTAACTTATGATACAATCCACCCGGAAGCTATGATAGTCACACATCAGCTTGAGAAGTTCTCATATATTTCCTATTTCCAGTTATTGAACACTACCTATGAATCTTCCCTTGCAGATTGAATACTTTGCCAACTTACCGAGACATTTGCAATGGGATTAATGTATTCTACATACCTCCATGTAGTCAGAGTATATAGGTGATACAAATCATCTTCTTCCATATTATCCTCTATCTGGTTTGTATATTGAGGACCTCGGTAAGGGTCTAAAGGTCGGATTACCTTCATACCATCCACTTCTAAGGTCATGATTTTCCTCTTAATATCTATAACAATGTAATTTTCATAATCCTAGTCGATGCCCAATAGATTTTGGTATGGGTCCTTCTCCCCCATGATTTCTATAACCTCAAATTCGTCCATTGTATTTACTCCAGCTAAGTCCACTTCAACATTCTCTAGCCTCCCAATAGGATAGATACGATATTGATTGGCCATACAAAACTGAATGGGAGAATAGACGAGCTTGGGATTACCCATGGCCTCCCAAGTATTATTTGGTAGTATGTTGATGTTCGACCCCAAATATAACATAACATCGCTAATATAGTAGTTGTCGATGTGGGTATTAAGTATGAGTTCCCTTACAGATCTTTTCTTCGTCTTCTGTATTCTACCTAGTTTTTTATCTATGGGAGAGGAGAAACAATTAGTTCTTCTGGGTTCCCTTCAATCTCTAAAGTCCCCTTGAGATTGTTCTGCAACTCCTTGGTGATTTGTTCGTCATCCAGAATGTCATAAAATAATCAGATCCATAAATCAATAATATGTGGAGGTCTCGCTGGAGGATCTTTACGTGCCAAAAACAATTCCATGATTTTGGGTTGAAGCTCATGGCTTGAGTCTGTAGGTGTCAGTGTTGCATAATTATAACTCCATCAGAATATATCAACAACAATAATTTTTTTTCTCAAGGGAGTCATATTTAACATCTTTCGATAGCGCCTTGCAGATATTACTTTGAGTGGAGTTATCAACATTGACACCAGTGTAACAACCCTAAATAAGGTGTCATGAAACTCTTGACACATTCAACAATGGTTAAGAAAAAGCATTAATATATTAATAATTGGGTAAAAAAAAAATTCAACTGATCATAAATGATTAAGCATTTACAGAAACAAAATTTACAATTGACTAACATCTATAACTTATATGAGAACGCCTCTAAATCAACATCAATAATACTCATCATTAATTATTCAATAATATGCTTGCATCAAACAATTCTAACGTATTAAGAATTTCTTGCACTACGATACCAATTCAAGGAGATATATATAAGATGCAAAGTGTAACAATACAGTTAACTATCTACTTCACACTAGGTGGCGTACCTTGCGCAATAGTTAATCAGGTCAAAAGAACATGACAAAATTATAATCCAATTTATTAAATGACAATTTTATCATTTCCTCCACTATTACTATAATTAAGAAATGTATGCATGTAATCCAATAACAATTGATTAAATTTGTTAATATTATCCATACTAAATTGATTGGCTAAATGGTTAGTTATAGGAAAATCTACATCTAAAAGTAACGTTGAGTTAGAACCCTTTAACAATTTAAGGGAAAACACCACCCCATAACTTATCACAATATTAATCAATCTCTTTTTTTTTTTTCGGTTCTTGCAAGAATAACATTTAAAATACAACTTAATCAACAATCCTTGAGATTAGACTTAAATTCTCATTACTCAGAGATCATAATTAGATTATTTACATGAGAATTTGCAAGGATAAAATTACTTCTTGAAGTCACCCTCTAATTTCTGATTCAATTTAATTGAGGGAACTAAATATATATTAAGAATAGAAAGTGCCTTACATTCCAATAACTAATTTATAATAACATCAAAATTGATCCTATTAAAAGGGAAGTATTCATTTAGAGTACTTATGAATAGATTATCTACGTCGTTAACCAGTCATAGGGTATCCGAAAAGAGAAAACCAAACTTGCCCATACAATTTTATAATTTACCCTAACATTTAATATATACTTCAATTTAACCTTGTTAAATAATATTTAAAAACACCTTGAAGGTTTATTTTTGGAAGGACATGATACCTTTAGAGATGAAAGTTTTGATTATTCTAGAAGGGAAAACTTGGTTGAATATCACTAAATCCTTATTTAATTTTCTAAACCAAAACCCAAGATCTCTCTTCATCCTTTCGACAACGTTGGTTTAACAAAATTCACTTTCTTATGAGAGGCAAAGTTTTATTGAAGTCTTTTTTATTTTTATTTTGAAGGATCGAATTTTGTTGACTTTTAATCAAATAAAAATAAAAAAATCCAGGTCACAAAGTACCTGTGTTGAACCAAGGTTATTTTTATAGGATTCAAGTTGAGCACCAAGATGTGCTCACCTCCTCTGCATACATCGAAATGAAAATCCACTCTAAGATCAGAACAGAAAACATTGAATGCTCCAGTGATCAATTGGATACACGTGTAGTTGTGATTTGATAAAGATTTTGTTCCCACGATCTGCCTCATGCCAAATGCATGCATTCACAAAAACGATCCCACTATGTGATATCTATTTTTTTGTGACAAATGTAAGGTGCCCCTTTAGCTTGGGTTGCACGTGTTGCTAGACAAAATTAAAATTTAAACATGTTCACCATGCTCTACAATTTGCATGGAGAGGCTTTTATTTGGTTGAAGCAAATTTTCAACAAGAGCTAACTTCTCTCAACCCCTACCTAACATAAAGGAATACAAGGTCACGGGTTCTAAGAGGGAAGTAATAATCCTGAAGGAAATATGTCTTGTTTTAAAAAAAATGGATATGAATTCATTGGGAGGAAATTCGAAATTGTTTTTACATAGAAGCATGAAAAATTAACTCGAATAATCACTCAAGGCGGAGCGTTGATACACGGCTTTGAATGAAAACAGTTAAGATAAAAGTATAATAAGTCGTCAGGGATAGCAAGGAGATAACAATCGAGGAGCTTACATACATCAGAGATATGCCATGCGACTTCAATCAAACACTGCTGCGGAGAAACTGCTCACTACAATTCAGTATTCAAAAGAAGAAAGTCAAAACATATTGAAGCATTCGCAAGAAGGAAGAGGTGCTTCGAGACCAACACAAAAGAAAACTCGTGGAAGACAACCCAAGGATAGTTTATGTGGAAATAAAAAAGTGTAGGCATTTAAAAGATGATTTTTTCGTGAATGTATTTAAGAGGATACTGTACATGTGTGCAACAACCAAATCATTACAATAACTGAAGATCTTGAATCTCATACTTTGAATTTAGTGATCCATATGTCAATAGATTTCGTTCATCTAGGTTTTTAACCTGCCTAAGTAACCCATCAAGTGAAAATTATGATTTTAGCACTAAATAATTCTTTCCAATAACTGGAATAAAAATACATCACTAAAAAAATATGTGGTAACTCATGGGAATGCACGTATACAAGTGTAAACATGGTGAAATCCAGGAAAGGTTTTGATAGAAAAAAAATGATTATTGAGAATATTTTTAATGTTAAGTAGATTGTGATTGATAGATAGTATCAGATATTTAAGGAAATATTAATAACTCAAAACTTAATATTAATTATACTATATTTATTGATGTCTAAACCAGAAGTGAAACCCTGAAACTATATCCAAGTATATTACATGCAAGGCTTAAAAATTCAAGTAGTTAATTGATGTATTCATTCCTGTAAGCATACTCTTGATGGATCCTAAAGAATAAAAAAAATGTCACTCGAACTAAGTACTTAATTAAGGACAATGAAAAAATTACTAATGAGCACGAGAATGGCTAAGAATGTTGGCCACACTTGAGGTTGTGCCCAACATCCTCCTCGCATGTCCATCATGTTCACACATAATGCATTGAGTAAACCAACAAAATTTAACTGAAATTGTCATTCAATCATATCTATTAATATTATATTCATTATTTGTGCAAAGTGATAAAATTCAAGAGGCGATAATATATATACAATAATAATCTATCTGGCAGTAGAATATATATATTATATATCAATTTTCAACATGAATCCATGTGTTTCAATATAAAATCAACATTTCATTAGATAATGATATAATTATACAAATCAAATATTGTAGGAGTTTGGCGATATGAGTGATCTTCAACTTGGAATCTTACGTGATCCTCCTTTCCTTGCTCCTGCTAATATAATGAATTCACCGGTACCTCCCAGCCAACGCTAGGGGTACTCTTCTTCCCCCTTCGTCCCCTGATCCGCAAAGGGGAAACACACATAATTTCATATCCAAAACTAGATCAAGCTTTCCCTCGCAAGGAGAGGCTTCCACCTCTTATGCAAAACTTGAAGCCCAACTCACACAATTAAACCAATCAATAGAAATTTTAGCAACATTTCAATCTTCTAGCAATAGGGTACCTTCATTTTCCTTATTTTTATAAGAAATTTTTACTTGACACATGTTTTTATTTCTTTTATTTAAATAAATTAAACATTTTCCCTCAAATCCACAATTAGTTCCTAGATTTTCTCCTAGTTGTCCCTTAGTTCCCCAATTTCTCCTTTATTGTGTCTCCTAACTAATTTACAGTTGGAGTTTGATTAAGACTCTTTTCTTAGTTAGGATTTAGAGTCTATATTGACTTATGCTTTTAACTCTATGTTGACAACTCATTCTCTCATGAATTAATTTCTTTTAATAATTGCATGCACACCTTGTGCACATATCTAGAATTTTATTCTCTTTATACTAAAGTTTATTTGGTCTAAACTTCCCTTAAACTCATTATTATAAATTTTATTTAGTCAAAAACACCTAGACTTAGATTTTTCTTATGTTTTTCGGTTTATAAAATTAATATAATTATATTCTCTTTTCTAAAAAATCAAGGTAATTATTTTATCCCGTAAGTATTCTTGATTGTTAATAACTCATTATTATTTTCATGTGATGTTCCCTTCAAGACACACCTACATGCTCCAAGGTTTCCACTTTCCATTTGACTTAGTTTGGAAGTTTCCTGATGCATGGAGTCAATACTCCACTTGTCGACCTTGTGTGAGACTAAGGTCTTACTGAGGAATAAGCTATCCTCCTTATTGTGTGCCCCTCAAAAATCCTTGTGATCGATTGTCTTAGCCTGCCCTCATGACATCATGAACCTATCAGGAATAAGGGATTCGTTAACCTTCATTTCAGGTCATGACAAGAGTGTTATTAGGTTGTGACAGGGACGTTGCCACGCCTCTCCCTAATCTATCTGATATCTATGTATGACCCCTTTACTCCATATGTGAGTCGGGTTAGCAAGTGTCACCATGCCTGCATCCACTGACAAAGATAATATTAATAACTCTCATACATGAAATCCATAACTGAAATCATCATCATAATACATGTGTAACAAAAACAAGTACTCAAAGTCAATAGTCAATAGTCCACTCCCTGACTCAATCCAGAGTCCAAAGAATTTTGTTGATTCCATCAGTATCCTCATCATGTTACGTTTCATACACACTCACAAAACCTCATCATAATACATGTTAATGTTATACATCAATATTAATAACATATCAAATTTTCAATACCCAATCATAGCATAAACTCATAAACCAAAACAAATAATCAGAATGTACCATGTTTAGTTGGATCACTTGCACGCAAGTGCCCTCAAAAAATAAGTAAGTGGTGATAAGTGGAACTGGATGTTACATAAACCCCCTATTGTTTTAAACTTTGTCTCGAAGTTTGTACAATCTAATAATGAAAGAAATAAGTATAGATGCTAATAATTTATATATCAAACTATAAAAATAAATAAGGAAACTACTAATGCATCGCATATGCGTCCTCCCAAGTAGGAGAATGTGGACTATAACTGTCCCACTGGACCTTGACCTGATCGACCAATTGACACCATATATTTCGAGTACGATGGTCCAATATGTGGACTGGCTCTGCTATGAGAGCATCCTCATTCGATACCTGCAATGAACTCAAGTCAATAACATGTGACTGATCTGAAATATAATGACGTAAATCTGAAACATGAAACACATCGTGCATAGGCCTCAAAGTATCAGGTAAGGCTAGTCCGTAAGCCAAAAGTACTTTCTTTTTTACAACTCCAAAAGGTCCCACAAACCTTGGAGAGAGTTTGGCACCCTTTCCAAACTTAATCAAACTCTTATACGACTTCACCCATAAGAACACTTTATCACCAATCTCATAACTACGGTCAATACAATGTGCATACGCATAACTCTTTTGTCAGTCTTGTGCTTCTTATGGATTTCATATGACCTTCCATTTATTGAATCACTTCCTATCCCACCAAGACCCTATCCTATATTCGATCCCAACTCAAAAGTGTCTGACATGGTCATCTGTATAGAAACTCAAAAGGTTCCATCTTTATCGAAATCTGATAACTATTGTTGTACACAAATTCTAACAATGGTAAAAATTCTTCCCATTGTTTCTTTTTATCCATCACATATATTCAAAACATATCTTCTAAAATTTGATTCGTTCTTTCCATTTTTGCATCAGTTTCAGGGTTATATGACATACTCAAATTTAATTGTGTTCCCAAAACTTCTTGGAAACTAGTCCAAAAACTCCCAATGAATACATATCCTCGATCATATATTATCTTTCTTTGTACACCATGCAACCTTACAATTTCATTAAAAAAAATTATAGCTATGTCATCTGCTTGATATGTCAAAGTGTCAACGACCACAAAAATATAATCGTGTATCCTTGCCACTAATGGCAATTCAACAATAAAATCCATCAATATGACTTCCCATTTCGATTCAGGAATCACATGTGGTTGTAATAATCCAGTTGGATGTCTTTGTTCAACATTCACTTGCTGACATTCGAGACATCTCACCACATACTTAACTATATCAGTTTCCATTCCCTTCCAAAAGAATAGTGGTTTAAGATCTGCCTTCATTTTTGTGACTCTAGGATGAGCCATGTATATTGCTTGATGAGCTTCATTCAACATTATATTTCGCATTTCATCATTTGGTGGTACATAAATTATTCCATTATATTTTAGTAGTTTCTCACTATCTAAAGTATAACCCTCATATGTAGGTATCATCATGGTATCTTGTCTGATATTGTCCCTTACTTCCTTGTACTAATCATCGTCAATTTGTAATGATAAAATATTTTCTCGAAGATTTGTATTTAGTGGTATCACTAAGAAAATGTGTGGTCTCCTACTCAACACATCTGCTAATTTTTTAATTGTTCCCTTAATATACATGATTTCAAAATCATACTCACTTAAAAGTTCTGACCAACGTCTTTGTCGCGCGCTCAAGTCACTTCGAGTAAAATGTGTTGTAATCCACTATGATCAGTTTTCAAATCGAATTTTTGTCCAATAAGTTAATATCTCCAAAATCGTAAGGCATAAACAATCGCTGACAATTCCAAATCATGTGTTGTGTAATTCTCCTCATTACTTCTTATTTTCCTTGAAATATACATGATAACTCAACCTTTTTTCATTAGTACTCCACCCAATCCTTCCTTGGATGCCTCAATGCATACCAAGAATTCCTTATCCATATCAGGGACCTTCAATATTGGTGTTGTCGTTAATAACTCCTTAAGCTTATGAAATGTGTCGGCACATTTCTCTGACCATATGAATTTTTTATTCTTCTTTTGAAATTCCATAATTGGGTTTGCTATTTTTGAAAAACCTTCAACAAAACGTCTATAGTAACCTGCTAATGCCATAAAAATATGTACTTATTGCATGATTTTTGGTGTTATCCATTCCATAATATCCTATACCTTCACTGGATCCACAATAATGCCTTCTCCGGAAATAATGTGTCCCAAATAGTGAATATTTGTTTGATAAAAAGAACACTTCTACAACTTTCCATACAACTTGTTTTCTCTTAAACATTGCAAAAATAATCTCAGATGTTCATTGTGCTCCTCTTTTGTTTGAGAGTAAATTAATATGTCATCAATAAATACATGTACAAATTTTTCCAAGTATTCACGGAATACCTCATACCGTAAATGCATGAATACACCAGGGGCATTTGTCAATCCAAACGGTAATACAGTAAATTCATAATTTCCAAATATTTTCTTAAACATTGTTTTAGGAATGTATTCCTCTTTGATTCACAACTGGTGATACCCTGATCTCATATCAATCTTTGAAAACATTGTCGCTCCCTTCATTTGATCAAATAAGTCATCAATTCTTAGTAACGAGCATTGATTCTTGATCATAGATTTGTTTAATTAACAATAGTCAATGCAAAGCCTCCACGATCCGTCCTCCTTTCTTAAAAAAATTACTAGTGCACCCCATGGTGATACACTTGGATGTATAAGTCACAAATCTAATAACTCCTTCAATTTCATCTTTAACTCTTGCAATTTAGGTGTCAACATATGATATGGTGTTCTTGCAATTGGTTCTATATCAGGTTTTAAATCTATGGTAAATTCCAATTCTCTTTTGGGCGGTAAACCCAATAGTTCCTCAAGAAAAACATCAACAAACTCTGATACTACCGGAAAGTATCCCAATCCTTCATTGTCACCCTTTTTGTTAAGAGATAGAATGGCATACAACTTACATCCCTTTTGCATATTTTTTTGTAATTGTAGGGAAGTAATAAATCTTAGTGATACTCCTTCGTTTCTCCCTACAATTACTCTATTCTATCCCAAATCATCACTTGAGCTTAGTATTTTCGTCTTATAGTTAAGTATTGTGTTGTGCGTTTCTAGCCAATCCATTCCAATCACAATGTCGTAAGATCCCAAGATTGTGAAAAAAAGGTTTACACTTGCGACGAATTCACCCAAATTAATAATACAATCCTTAACCTTTCCTCCAACTTTCAGATTGGCTCCAGATGTGAATTCTACAAATCTAAACTTATCTTTTTTTACTTCCTTCACCTTAATTTGTTTGAGTGCAACACTAAATATAAAACTTCCAGTAGCTCTTGGATTTATCAAAATACTAAAATTTTGATTTTCTATCATACCTGAAGTCTCAAGCACTGTAGACTAATGTTCGGCCTAGCGATTATTCGCCATTGCATGAATTCTATGGGCCTTGCCAAAATCTTCTACTATTGTTTGTCATGTTGATCCAATAGCTCTCTCCTTCTCAATACGATAATATCTCTGATATTGGGGCTCTCCACAAGTCCAACATTTGTTCTTAGGGCCAATTCTCCTAGTTCTATAAGAAGAATATGTGGGTATAGAGTTATGTGGTCATGATATGTTCTTTGGAATATATATATACTATTGTTGTTGTTGAGGATGATGTGACTACTGCTACAGTGGTGCTCTATATGGATTCCTCTTATTATTAGAATGTCTATGCGATGTAGAAAATATAGGTTCTCTGGTTGTATCATTTTGCCCAAAATTTTGTATAATGGGTGTCTATTACTGCGGTGCTCTATATGGCATCTGTCTTGTCTTCCTAGAAGGATTTATACTCTATCATCCACTGTTCAAATCTTCCTCAGTGATAAAATATTTTTGTACTGCAATGTGCAAAGTCTGAGGCATCATGATCCTCACCTTAGCACGAATGTTGTAGTTGAGACCAAACACAAACTTATTCAACTTTAACTTTTTAGTATTCAGGTGCAGATCATATCTAAGAAACTCCATAGATTGAGCCTCCTACTTAGGTACTCTATGGCTGCCCTATCATAAAGCATTGAATTCATTAAGCTAAGGCTCAATGAAATCATCAAATAGGTACCTCTCTCGGAATCGTTCCTCAAACAATTCCCAAGACATGTCTTCAATGACCATATTCGATTGTGTTAAGAGTGTATTCCACAAAATAAGCACACTTCCATTCAACCGAAAAACCACCATACAGGCCTTCATGTTGGAGGCATAATTGCATAATGCAATACACATTTCCATATTCTCCAACCAAGCTTTGGTGGCTAAACCATCCGTGGAACCCCTTAACTAGGGAAATTTTACCTTCTCGAGTTCTCTATGAACACTACCACTAACTATAGGAGGGCATTGTGAACCTTCATTGGGTGCAGACTCCCTTCCCTCATCATGGTCAAGACGATTTATCAGTGCCTCTGACTTCCTTTGAAAAGAACACATCATACCCATGACATCGCCCACTGCCACTTTCTCTTGATCAATAGTTTTTTGTTCTCCATATGGACAAAATCCCTTGGGTGTGGATGTGCTTGGAGGAATCATACCTCTTCCTCCCGTACCCTGACATCTACTCATCCTATGTTCTCTAACCATGATACATGCCATGAAACACATTCAAATTTTATTTGTGATACTTCTTTAATTAAATAAAAACATTGGAAGGCATAATGGGTCCGATGTCACGGAGTGGAACCCACTCTGATACCATATCTAACAACCCTAAACAAGGTGTCATGAAACTCTTGACACATTCAACAATGGTTAAGAAAAAACATTAATGTACTAATCATGGGGTAAATTTTTTTGTTCAGCTGATCATAAATGATTAATCATTTACATAAACAAAATTTATAGTTGACTAAGATATGTAACTTATATAAGCATGCCTCTAAATCAACATCAATAATCCTCATCATGAATTATTTAATACTATGCTTGTGTCAAACAATTCTAACTTATTAATAACTTCTTGCAGTTTGATACCAATTCAAGGACATCTATATAAGATGCAAAGGGAAACAATATAGTTAATTATCTACCTCACACTAGGTGGTGTACCTTGCACAATAGTTAATCAGCTCAAAAGCACGTGAAGAAATTATAATCCAATTTATTAAATGACAATTTTATCATTTCCTCCACTATTACTGTAATTAAGAAATGTATACATGTAATCCAATAACAATTGATGAAATTTGTTAATATTAATTATAGTAAATTGACTGCATAAATTGTAAGTTCTAGGAAAATTTGCATCTAAAATTAACGTTGAGTTAGAATCCTTAACAATTTAAGGGAAAACATCACCCCACAACTTATCACAATCTTGATTAATCCTTTTTTTTTTGTTCTTGCAAGAATAACATTTAAAATACAACTTAATCATCAATCCTTGACATTAGACTTAAATTATCATTACTCAGAGATCATAATTAGATTATTTACATTAGAATTTGCAAAGAAAAAATAACTTCTTGAAGTCACCCTCTAATTTCTAATTCAATTTAATTGAGGGAACAAAATATATATTAAGAATAGAAAGTGCCTTACATTCCAATAACTAATTTATAATAACATCAAAATTTATCCTATTAAAAGGGAAGGATTCATTTAGAGTACCTAGGAATCGATTATCTACGCCATTAACCAGTAATAGGGTATCCCGAAAGAGAAAACCAAACTTTCTCATACAATTTTATAATCTACCCTAGCATTTAATATATATCGCAATTTAACCTTGTTAAATAATAGTTAAAAATACCTTGAAGGTTTATTTTTTGGAAGGACCCAACACCTTTAGAGATGAAATTTTTTATTCTTCTATAAGGGAAACTTGGTTGAATATCATTGAATCCTTATTTCATTTGCTAAACCAAAAACAAATATCTCTCTTCATCCTTTCGACACTGCTATTTTAACAAAATTCACTCGATTATGAGAGGCAAGGTTTTATTAAAGTCTTTTTTATTTTATTTTGAAGGATCAGAAATTGTTGACTTCTAATCAAAGACAAATAAACAAATCTAGGTCACAAAGCACCCGTGTTGAACCAAGTTTTTTTTTACAGGTGTCAAGTCGAGCACCAAGATGTGCCCACCTCCTCTGCATACATCAAAATGAAAATTCACTCTAAGATCAAAACAAAGAACATTGAATGCTCGAATGATCAATTTGATACATGTGTAGTTATGATTTGATGAATATTGTGTTCCCACGCTGCCTCATGCCAAATGCATGTTACTTTCACAAAAAGGAGCCCACTATACAATATTTCTTCTTTTTTGATAGATGTAAGGTTCCCCTTTAGCTTCGGTTGCACGTGTTTCTAGGAGAAATTAAAATTTAAACCTATTCACCCTGCCCTACAGTTTGCATGGCGAGGCTTTTATTTGGATGATGAAAATTTTCAACAAGAGCTAACTCCTCTCAACCTCGGTCTAACATAAAGGTAAACAAGGTCGGAAGTTCTAAAGGTCGCAAGGAAATATGTCTTCTTTTAAAAAAACATATATGAATCCATAGAGCTAACTCCTCTCAACCTCGGCCTAACATAAAGGTAAACAAGGTCGCAAGTTCTCAAGGTCAGAAGGAAATATGTCTTCTTTTAAAAAAACATATATGAATCCATTGGGAGAAAATTCAAAATTGTTTTTACACAGAAGCATAAACAATTAACTCGAATAATCACTCAAGGTGAAGAGTTGAGACACGTCTTGGAATGACAACAACTAATATAAAAGTATAACAAGTCGCCATGGATAGCAAGGATCTAACAACCAAGGAGCTCACGGACATCAGAGAAAGGCCATGTGAATTCAATCAAACACTATTGCGAAGAAACCGCTCACTACAATTCAATATTCAAAAGAAGAAAGTCACAAAAGATTGAAGCATTCACAAGAAGGAAGAGGTGCTCTGACACCAACCTAAAAGGAAACCCAAGGACAGTTTCTATGGAAATCAAAAAGTGTAGGCATTTAAAAGATGATTTTTTCGTGAATGTATTTAAGAGGATATTGTACATGTGCACAACAACCCAATAATTTTTCATAGTTATTAATGATTACAATAACTAAAGATCTTGAATCTCAGACTCCAAATTTAGTAATCCATATGTCAATAGATTTCATTCATCTAAGTTTTCAACCT
The DNA here is from genome assembly GCA_009831015.1 of Picea engelmannii. Classification (NCBI taxonomy): domain Eukaryota; kingdom Viridiplantae; phylum Streptophyta; class Pinopsida; order Pinales; family Pinaceae; genus Picea; species Picea engelmannii. The sequence continues at coordinate 129,785 of ML806005.1, read as the reverse complement.
TCCTAAGTAACCCATCAAGTGAAAGTTCTAAGTTTAGCATTGAATAATTATTTCCAGTAACTGGCATAAAAATACATCAGTAAAAAAATAGGTGGTAACTCATAGGCATGCACGTATACAGGTGTAAACGTGGTGAAAGCCAGGGAAGTTTTTGATAGAGAAAAAAATGATTACTATGAATATTTTTAATGTTAATTAGATCGTAATTGACACATCTTATCAGATATTTAAGGAAAGATTAATAACTCAACAATTAATCTTAATTGGACTATATTTGTTGATGTTGAAACCATAAGTGCAACCCTAAAACTATATCCAAGTGTATTACATGCAAGGATTAAAAATTCAAGCAGTTAACTGATGTATTCATTCACATAAGCATACTCTTGATGGCTCCTAAAGAATAAAAAAAACATTACTTGAACTAAGTATTTAATTAAGGACGGTGAAAAATTTATTGACGAGTGCGAGAATGGCTGAGAATGTTGGCCATGCTTGAGGCTACGCCCAACATCCTCCTCACATGTCCATCCTGTTCACTCATAATGCATTGAGTAAACCAACAAAATTTAACCGAGATTGTCATTCAATCAGATCAATTAACCTTATATTCATCATCCATGCAAAGAGATAACATTCAATAAGCGATAATATATATACAAGACTAATCTATCTGGCAGTAGAATTTCTAACAGAATTCTCTTCTACTGAACAATTATTTTATATAAGATGCATTTTCTATTCGATAGCAAATTAATCAAGATATATTTTTAACACAGAAATAATTTTGTACACAT